>VUYV01000123.1:1079732-1313399 GCA_008711295.1 Anarhynchus alexandrinus
TTCCAGTCGGCAGGAACCTCGCCAGACCGCCACGACTTCTCAAATATGATGGCTAGTGGCTTAGCGACTTCATCTGCCAGTTCCCTCAGGACCCGCGGATGTATCTCACCAGGTCCCATGGACTTGTGCACCTTCAGGTTCCTCAGGTGGTCCCGCACTTGATCTTCTCCTACAGTGGGCGGTTCTCCATTTTCCCAATCCTGGCTTTTGCATTCTATGTCACGGGCAGTGCAGCTGCAGTCCTTGCCAGTGAAGACTGAGGCAAAAAAGTCATTAAGTACCTCAGCCCTGTCTCTGTCCCGTGTCCCGTGTCCGTGTCTGTTCTTGTGTTTCCTTCCGGAGAGGGCCCACAGTTTCCCTAGTCTTTCTTTTCTCACTGACATGCTTAAAGAAAGATTTCTTGTTTGTCTTAATATCCCTTGCCAGATCTAGTTCTATCTGGGCTTTAGCTTGTCTAACCCGATCCCTGGCTGCTCGAGCGATTCCCCTGTATTCCTCCCAGGCTACCCACCCCTGTTTCCACTGCCTGTAGGCCTCCTTTTTTCTTTTGGTCATGAGGAAATGGTCATTTGAGGAAAAACAACAAAAATATTTTAAAAATTAATTCAAATCACATTTTCTTACCCATAAGTAACACTAAGGAAACTCAAGCTTTTAATAAGAAGATAGTATAAATCCCACAGTTTTCAAACTATTTTGTCCTGTTCTGTCCCAGATGCCTTGCACTCCTCAGTGGGAAAATAATTGTATCCATAACAAATATGCACTTATATTGCTAACTAAATAAATATTTTTATTGCTTATTCAGAATCGCACAGTTGCTATCTGTCCAAACCTGTAACAGTCTGTACATAAAGTGTACTGAATAATATTTCTGTTATTTACAAAATTATGCACACAGAGCAAAATAGAGATGGTCTCAGTTTCTGAAATACATATAACCACGGACACCCAAACACTAAATAATATAACAGTATCTGTCCTTCATTCCAATCATCTCTGCCTTATTTGAAAGACACCGTACACAAACCTTTTCAAAGCAATAGGATATTTCTCTGCATTTCCTATTCTTAAATATTAGTAAGCAATTATTCTACATATCTGAGATTATCAAATTACAGATTTAATTATCTTCAAAGGCATAACTAAATCTCCTGAAATCATACAAAAATTAAAATCTCCTCTGTTTTCCTTAAGTATATAAGCAATAGTTGGTTCGCATTTTCTTTATTTGTCCTTTTCATTGTGGAAACTTAAGTGAAACTGTCAAGAATTTTGTCAAACATATTTTATATTGTTTTGATTGGGTAAAAAAAAAAAGATGATCTTGAGGATGAGACTGAAAGTTAAACATTAGCAAATTAGGGCCATTTGTTTCATCTCTATTTGTCTTTAAGGGGATTCTTTGTTCTATCTTCCTCTTCTGTACGGGGTACTGACCAATGTCAGGCATGGGATATCATATTAAATGTAGTACTGAGCTGTTCTCATTGGGCCATTTTTATTTTATGTCTACTGTTTCTTGGTGAGTAAGTTGCTGAAGATCAATAGTGTGAATCAGCATTCTTTGTACAAACTCTAACTTGTGTTCTGAGAATAAAATGTGTTTTACCTTCACAGACTTAAATTCTAACTTGGTTCTTCTCCAAACTAAATCAATATCAGAACTCTTAGAGTCCTCAGTAATGTAGGACTATGTCTATGAAAGTAGGTTGCAAAACGATGCAAAGCTGAAAATCCTTATTGTCCCTCAACTTCCTAAAAAAGAATAATGGAAAACAGCTGTATGTAGCATTACAAAAATTTTCTTTCTGTCTACCTTTATCAAAACTTCTGAAATGGATCTCAGACAATAGCTATGTCTAGTTCTTTTACTCGTTTCCTGCATGAGTGAAAATTTCCCTACAGCACAAGATTCTTGCAGAAAGATTATGGTCTGCAAGAAAACACTACATAAGCAGAGAGGTATAATATGCAACACTGGTTATTTCCTACCTTATAACTGCAGCATTACAACTGGCTTTTGAATAGATTATATTATTCTAATCAGTGAAATAATTTTTCTGTGGATCCAAATCTGTACATGACTCTAATTTCACCTTTCACTCTGCTCTTCTTCCCTGTCGCTGCCTGTTCACTAGAGAAATCTTTGGGCATTCTTTCATTATTTTTTTTAACATGTTAAATTTAAAATTACCTTATCTTCTTTGTCTACTTTAATGTCTATCATCAACATTCATGACTGCTGTACTGCCACAAAACCTGGAAATATGTACATCACTGTTGTTGCCCAACTATTTCACTAATAAATGGATCATCTTAAAAGGGGATATTACACCTTCAATTGTATTTTGTGTTAGCACTTTCCTTTGTCAAATGTTTGTGGGAGGGGCAACATTTTCTGTGTTTCTTATTCACTGCTGATTTTCAATAAAAAATAGCAAAACACAATATTAAAAATTACAAATTATTTACAGGTATTAGGAGGTTTTTACTTCTTTTGATTTCTTTTTCCTTTTGGTTTTATTCAAGCCTTCCCAGCAAAAGGAACACCACCATATTTTCAGTAAGCAAACTCTACCTATATTTCTTATATTTCTATATTAAAAAGTATATTAGGAAGTTAGTTAAGTTTGACTCCTGACATCTTTAAAAAGAAAAGGCAGCAAATAAAAGAAAGAGAAACAAAAATGCCCAATATATTTTAAATTTCCAGTACCTGCTTCCCTTAGGTTTGAGGTTTTTCCATAACAAAGAAACAAACATTTTATGATATGATAGCTCATATTCCATTTCTGAGCTGTTGCTGAAATGTTAGCCAAACTACATCATAGCACATTTTCTAAAGAAAATGCAAATTATTATATTTTATTAAATATTTCTAACACACACACAAAAAAAAGGTATTTTCATTGAAGCATGTATATATTTTTTCCTAAATGGTGTTCTATATGAATAAGTTATTCTTTTAAGTGAAGTTAATTAATTTATAGGGAATTCTAATACAGTTCCAGAATACATCTGAATACATTTATACTTATCTTGCAAAAGTTATTTATTTTATAAAAGGGAGAAAGCTTGCTTTGCCCACTTTATTTATTGGAACCTAAGCCAAAAAGATTTTTTACAATTTGCCTAAATTGCTTTTAAAAGCCTGTGGTTAAGCAGGAAATAGCCACAATTTTACAATCCAGCTTTGGTATCCACCTACTGAACCAAATAGACTTTTTAGCACGTTGTAACTGCAACTTCATATTATGCATGTCTATTTTTTTTCCTTCTAGCTTTGAAATGTTTTTTCTCACATCATATTTTCTGTTGTTTTCTGCTGTCAAAGTTTTGTTTAATCTTCATATGGGGCTGTAATTGAAGAGTACCATGTGAGACAGAATATATTATCGTATGACAGACCACAATTCACTACTACAACTACTGTAGCTTAAATAAGGTAAACAGCTGAAAAAATTTAAATATTACTTCTGTGTTTTAATTGTATTAAAAATGTAATTACTATTATTAAAAAAAAAAACAAAAACAAAAACAACCCAAACATAGAAAGAAAAGCATTTCGCCCAGTGGGCCAGAGAAAGAGAAAATGTAGACTAAAAGGAAGAAAACTTGTGGGCTGAGATAACAATTGTTTGGTAAGCGAAAGAGAAGTGGAAGACGAGAGAAAGAAAAACAAACAAAAGTGATACAAATGCAATGACTCTGAACCTCCCATGGGTAGACCAATGTCCAGCCAGTTCCTGAGCAAAAAAGGGCTAAGCTCCTTAAGCTCTGTCTTCTCCATTTTATTGCTGAGCATGATATTACTTGACACAGAATCTCTCTTTGGTTAGTTCAGGTTGTGTACTCTCCCAACCTCATGTGTGCCCCTCAGTCTATTCACTGGAGGAGCAGAGTGAGAAACAGAGAAGACCTTGATGCTGCGCAAACACTATTCAGCAATAGTCAAAATATTACTTTGTTATAAGCATTGTTTTGGCTAGAAATCTAAAATACTGTACCATATGAGCTGCTATGAAAAAAATTAACGCAATTTCAGCCAGATTCAGTAAAACAGCATGATGTTTATTAAAAACAAACAAAAAATCTCTCTGTATTACACCTTGATTCAATACTTATAACCAAAAAGCAACGAGACACAAGATGTGATATTATTACTAGTTGATTTTTCCACCATGTATAGGTCAAATCAGAATAATTTTAATGAAAAAGGAATATCAGCACCTCCTTCACAAATAATTAAAGACAAATTTTGCTACGTTGTTTACATAATCTCAGTAATTTAATATCTGAAATAATTTTAATGGAACATGAGATCTATCGTTCATTTCTGTTTGAAACTTCACTTCAATATATATCAGCATGCTGTGTGCCTGACTGCCCAGAGCTGCTGTTGGTTTGGATAAGAAGTAGGAAAACTCGTCAAAGTTTTAGGGTAAGTTACGCATTTGTTAGGCAATAAGACATATAAGACAAATAAGACAAATTCTCAAGATGAAACATTTTCAAGTTTTTTGCTTCCTTATGATACGGTAAAAAAATTTTAATTAAAAAAAATAGCTCATTGATTGTTTTTGAGTTATTAGAAGATTTTGGTCTTATTCCTATGTTAAGCTTTCTTATTTAAGTTAAACAAGTAGTTGATTTTGCCACGCTCCAGCTTATGCAGAAACTTGAGTGAAGCGACTACGAAGAAATGGTCCCAAGGCCAATTACCCAGTCAATGCAGCAGGAATAGTGAAATAGAGTCTATCTTGTCTTCCCAGCCCATGCTTAGATCAAAACCACTTTCAGTTGTATTAATTCTAAGTGGTATTTTGGCAGTGGACTGATGAGTTCTCGGAGTACAATCCTTTTCTCCCTAGTCTTGATTTGGAAGCAATATAAAGTACTTTCTGTGCTATCTTTTGCATTCCTTCCCAAATTAAGCAAAGGATCAGGTTATCACTGTAATTTTTCACCACCTTTTTTTGTGTTATTATGTGTCCCACAAAAGTAAAAGATTATTAGGGAACTGCCAACTTTATAGATTTAACAGAAATTATTTAATGAGTATGAATATGTGATTCATTTTGTCTCTCTCCATAAATTCTTTTCTTGAGGACTTCTGCTGGAAAAAGTAGTGGGTACCATGACCACCTGAGCCCTTGATTACTACCAAAAACTATGCCAATTATTTCATTAATTTATATTTTTCTTGTTCATTTTTTTTAATTTAATATATTGATTTTCTTTCGTCATATATGATTATGAACTTAACAATTAAATGCTCGATACCTTTGTTGATGTCCAGGCCTTGCATATTGAAAGATCTTGAGTGATTCCCCCTTCTTCCCCCCTTTTTCTCCTGTTTCTTCATTCTTAGGGATTTCAAAGGATTATGTTGGGCTCATGCAGCACAAGTTCTCACGGGATTTCACAAAATGTAATTCTGTCACTCTTCATGTTCAAAAAGCATACAATACCATTTAGAAGGTTATTGAAATTGTTTGGTGTGGTATGAAATGCAATTCTTAGTGTGTAGATGTCAACAAATTCAGCATGTACATCTTACCCATGACATTTATTGTAGCTGTGAAATTCTTAAAGGATAGAGGGCATGCAAGACAGATGTTCTCAATAACTTTGCCCTTGGATAAATCTGAAAGGGGTATATTCCCGTTGTTCCAGAATTCTTTTTGCATCAAGGCTTTCTTTTTTTCTTTTCTAGTTCTTGAACATGCAGAGCTGTGTTCATGCCAAGGAGAGGAAAGCAGTTTATTCTATACTGCTCTGTTACTGATGCAATACAATGTAGAATGTGTCTTGTTTGATTACTTACGTCACATTGATCAGATCACCTATGTCATACGGTTTAACTGACCTATCTAGCTTACTGATTATGCTAATTGTGTCCATCTCTGCCCCAATTCATACTGAAATTTAGGATTAATTTTATCAAATCGTTAATACTAAAAGTTAGCATAAAACCCCTTTAGATTCATTCTCATTTTGATATATTATGTGGGTAAAAGTAAAATAAACTTTTCATGATTAATCAAAATTGGTAACATTCAAGTCAAAACTGGAACTTACCATGAATGCTTCGCAAAAGCAGGCTAGTAAAGCAATCAAATGAGACTGTCAAATGCAGACTTACAAATGCTGTTCAGCTAGGTGTATAAGCAAAGAGACTTTCGAAAATGTAGTAGTGATGCCTTTTCCTCCCCAAACCAGGTTGTATTTCATAGGATGAAAGGGCAATTCAAGTGGGAAGGTACCTCAGAAGGCCTCTAGTCTAACTTCTTGCTCAAACCAAGGACAGCTCTGAGATCAGACCAGGTTGCTCAGGGCTGTGTCTGGGTGGGTCTTGACAGACTCCAAAGACAAAGACAGTATAATGTCTCTGGGCGACCTGCTCCACTGGCCAACTGTCCTCATGGGGAAAAAGTTTCTCCTTACACCCAATCTGAAACTGCCTTCTTTCGAGTTATGCCTCTCATCCTTCCCCCATGGTGCATGTTAAAGGGGCTGCTTCTTTCTCCTTGCTGACTTCTCCATAGGCGCTGAAGTATTTTAGTTAGGAGCCCTGCAGACATCTCTTCTCGAGGCTGAACAAGCCCTGGTCCCTCAGCCTCGTCTCATAAGGCAAATCACAGAATCACAGAAATATCAGGGTTGGAAGGAATCTCTGGAGATCATCTAGTGCAACCCCCTGTCTGACCAGGGTCACCTACAGCAGGTTGCACAGGACGGCGTCCAAGTGGGTTTTGAATGTCTCCCGTGTGGGAGACTCCACAACCTCTCTGGGCAGCCTGTTCTAGTGCTCTGCTACCCTCAAAGTAAAGAAGTTCCTCCTCATGTTAAGATGGAACTTCCTACATTCAAGTTTGTGATCGTTACCTCTTGTCCTATCACTGGGCACCACTGAAAAAAAGACTGTTCCCATCCCCCTGGCACCCTCCCTTTAAGTATTTATAAGTATTAATAAAATCCCCCCTCAGTCTTCTTTTCTCTAAACTAAAAAGCACTAAGCCCCTCAGCCTTTCCTCATAAGAGAGATGTTCTGATCCCCTAATCATCTTTGTAGCCCTTTGCTGGACCCTCTCCAGCAGTTCCCTGTCTTTCTTGAACTGGGAAACCCAGAACTGGACACAATACTCCAGATGTGGCCTCACCAGGGCAGAGTAGAGGGGAAGGATGACCTCCCTTAACCTGCTGGCCACACTCTTCTTGATGTACCTCAGGATGCCATTGACCTTCTTGGCCACCAGGGCACATTGCTGGCTCATGGTCATCCTGTTGTCCACCAGGACTCCCAGGTCCCTTTCCACAGAGCTGCTCTCCAGCAGGTCAGCCCCCAACCTGTACTGATGCATGGGGTTATTCCTCCCCAGATGCAGTACCGGACACTTGTTTTTGTTGAATTTCATAAGGTTTCTCTCTGCCCAACTCTCCAGCCTGTCCAGGTCATGCTGAATGGCAGCACAGCTTTCCGGCATGTCAGGACCAGGCTCCAGTCCCAACCTTCCTGGTGGTTTATCGATGTCGGACACCGTAATTAGATGTGGTGTAATCAGCACTGAGTAAAGGCAGGAATAATTACTTCCCTGGACCTGCTGCCTGTGCTCTCATTAATGCTGCTGGCTGTCTTCGTTGCCAAGGTACACTGCTGTCTCACATTCAGCACACTGGCTCCCAGGGTCTTTTTGCCAGAGCTGCTCCCCAGTCTGTCAGTGCCCAGTCTGTATCGCTGCCAGGGGGTCTTCCTTCCTTGGGACAGGACTTTGCATTTTGCCTTGTTGAACTTCATGAGGTTTCTCTCAGCCCATTTCTCCAACCTGTCTAGGTCCCTCTGGATGGCAGCTTCTGCATGACCTCCAGTGTATTGACTGATTCCATAACCAGCCAAATTTAGGGAATCAAAGCTTTTCTGACTGTAATAGTCTTTTTATGTAATACTCTTGATGATAGGATGGAAACATTTAGGAAAAAAGCAGAAAGCTAAAATATCAAAAATAGTTAATACGTTTCTACTCCAGGTATTATTCATTGCCTTGCATTCTGCAATTCATGCTCTCAGACTGTGGCATTATCTATAGTAATTGGTAAATGAATTTAAAATTTTACTGAAGAAATATGATTTGATACAGCGTAGAAAATTCTGCACATTTTATGCCCCAGATTGCTTTGCAAATGCATTCCTGACAATTTGCCTTTAGGCAGAGGGAATTGATAATATTCCTATTAACTGATGCTCTAGGCATAAAGAAACGGGAAGTAGACTTATACATACACTGCTCAGAACCCCAAAACCTTTAATATGATGTAATCTTCCATAACATAGTTTTCCATAAACAGAAGTAAATGTGACAAAGAGTGACTAGATCAGCAATGTCCTGCCTTCTATTTTAGTGGCGCACGACAATTTCTTACCTTAGTGGTGTCATAATTTTAATGAAAAAATAAATGTTTTAGTAGTAAGGAATTTGCAGTAGACATGTGACAAGGACCCTTAATTAAATTTGCAGATGGCAAACATAATATAAGCATTTAACACTGTGAGGAATCAGTTATTCACACAGAAAAAGAACTTCTGGTACACTGAGAACTGCAATAGTCTGAAGGATCCACCATGTCCCACCCCCAAAAAAAACCAACAAAACAAACAACTGTCCCACACACCCAAATGCAAAAGTTAGCCCCATTCACTAGGCTACACTCTGAGATTTCAATTTTGGACTTGGGAATCAGAGATGAAAACTAAACTTCTCCTTCTAGCAGTATCTGATGACCTAGCAGAGGCTTGACTTCCTTACTGAGCTATGGCAGAGTCCCTAAAGAAGATTATTACACAAAGAGTGTTTAAACAAAAACAAATATGTTGTGCCAGAAAAAGAGTGAAGAGCAAATGGCATTCTTCAATGATTGTCTTTGTAAAGTAAATTTTAGTATCTCCAAAAGATACCTTCCACATTTTCCACTAACCCATACCTTTCACTTCTAACAAAACAGTAAAAAAAAGTACTGGCTTTACATAATACTCATGTGTGGTCTTTTGTTCTGGGATAAAGACATTGATAGTGGGAAGGAAATATGGCCACTGTGCTTGTTCAGACCATCAACAAGTGTTCAATTAGTGCTTAGCAGGGTGTGAATTAGTGCTTATTAGGTTGTGAATATCCTGCCATTAAAAATGGGCTGTTACTAGTAGCTGCTGTCACAGAAGCCTTAAGAGGTCATGAAGAGTTAATAAGTTTTTGTCAATATACATCCCAAATTAGGTTTGAAACAAATGAGAATCATAATAAAACTTCTCCAGTAAGCATGAATAACGACCTAACCTCCTGTTATCAAAGTATGCTCACTGACATGTTTTGAGAATAACCTTCTACTTAGAGACATTTGAGGTCAATACCATATCTATTTCTAGCCAGAAAGCACAGAAGAAAGGACTTCACTTTCTCTTGTCAAAAGCAAAGTGAGTGAAGTCATATATTCAAGGAGGGATGCAATATTTTTTTTGTCATAACCAGGACATATCAACAAAACCTGAAAATCAGGGATGAGAAGGAAGGAAGTTTGTTGTTTTTCCTATCTCCTACTGAACTGTTTGTTGTAATGGAAGGACATGACAGACTGCTTTTAAGCATTGGTTTAGTTTGTAGAACCAAAATTAATTTAAAATTTGAGATTCTATTTCAAATTATTTTAATCAGAAACCTTTCATATTTAATTCATACCATTTCTATAAAAAAGACAGGATTTTACTGTAACATTCTTTTATTTTTTTAATGTAAATTCAAAACAGCCCTTTTTTTGCCACTGATTGTCTGGTTATCATAGGGTTATTAGGGGTGTTCCTAAGGTGGTAAGGGACATGTCATCAGTGATTCTTCTCAGCTGCTGCACAACCCATTACACTTACAAAGTCTATGCACTGTTAAGCTATTTGACCTATTTTGAAAACTTTTTTCGTCTTCTGAAATCAAAACAGCATTATTTCTAAGATTATGAATCTTCATTGTATTCTCACTTTCTGGTCAAACAGTCACATTCAGTGTACAAGATTTGGAATAAAGTTTCACACGTTTATTTAGCAATATACTTTTCAGGTTCGTAGCAAAGACAGAAATGCCAGAGGTTTGTCAAGGTATTAATAATCCATTTCATTTAAAAAGGTTAACCTTTTCTCTTGCTGCCTTCTAATATGGCCACTCCAGAGGCACATCACATACTTAAGATATAATGTTTCTGTTATTGCTTAAATTAACATCAATAATGACCATTACCTTCAGCTGATGTAAGTCTTTATGCTTTGTTATGTCATTTGCAAGGTAAATTAAGAGAGAGAGGGAATTAGATTTCTGCTTAATACAATCTAATTGAAAAATTGGAAAAATGAATCATAGTAAGAAAAAACTCATTTTATAAAAGAAGCGTATAAAGCAGTAATTTTGATGAGCGCATAGCTAGAGAGATTCTGACTTACTTTCCATACACCTTGTCAGTAAGATACATACTTCAGTAGCTAAAAATGCAGTATATGCAGTTTCATCTCAGTGTAATGAAAGCCGTTTTGCTGATGGTAATTTTTTTGATAGGAGACAAATGCCAGTAAAAACTGAGTGGTTATGTCAATGATCACTTGTAAAATAAAATGTATTAAGAAAATCCAAGTTCTGCGTATGTTTCAAATATCACATTACGTTTGCAGATTCTTTAAATCTGAAAGTAGTGTCTCTCTAAGCAATAGTGCCCTTAGTAATGATATTGAGTAGATTACTGTGGATATTCCAGAAGGAAGGTTTGCAAAATTATTACTATACACAGAAAATTGAGTATGTTCCCTCATGAAAAAAAGAAATAAAGAAGTCAAATGTTAATATAATTTGAAATGTGCCCTCTAGGTGATGTTATTTACCGTTACTGAGGTACATCTTTAGCAAAGAACATGGGAGAGTTCAATATTTTTACAGTGTAGAGAGGAAAATCCTATCCATTTTAATCCCATTTCTCCTGATCCGAGAGGTAAGAGATAAGAGGAAGAGGTAAGAGGAAAGACCTGTTATAATGTCTAGACCAAGGTTTTGTAAATGCAGGATTATTATCTTGCATTATGTATGGTAAGTTTTCCAGTAATTTTGCTAGACCAACTTTAAATCACATGCAAAATTTTGCATTTCTTTAAGTAAGATGTTTTATGGCTTCCCTGGAAGCTTATACCGCTCTGATGAGAAAATAAGCCAGAAGGCAAGGAACCTGCTGACCAACAAGAAAGTCCCCTGTTGGTGCAGTTCTGAACTTGCTTTACCTAATCCTGGACCCTGACTGTAGGACACCATGAGGTTGATGTAGTCTGCCCATCGAGACTCCTTTCCTGTGGCAACACACCTGGGAGACATGCCGGGCTGTCACACTGGTAAAAAGTCAAGACTGGGCACCCACCAGGACTTAGGAGCTTAAAGCTCTTCCAGTACTGTCAATAAAGACTCTGCAACTTCCTTTCACAAGACACTCCAAGACTCAAAGTTGTTGAAGGGGTCTGGGTGGTCGGTGTGCCAGAAGGAAAACCTTTGCAAGACCAAACGTTTATTTGTGAGACAGGATCTCAAGTTTTGCTTTAGTACCTTTCCATACCCTTTTTACTTCCCAGTGCCTTAAATTAGAGTTGTGTATACTAATTTACTTCACATTTAAAGGTGTAAAAATACTAATTGTATAATGGTACTGAGTTAACCAGAGTGTCGGCTGCTAATTTTCCAGAGTGCATAGTGGTGATTCTGGGATAATATTAGCAACCGATGAAGCACTTGGTTTTAATTCCTTTTTATCACCCACGTGACAGAACATCATTCACAGCAATTTTCTTTATTATTGCTGCCTTTTTATGAGGACTACAGGCCTTTTACGTGTTACAGTTTTACCAAACTGCCTTAAAAGCTGGAGTTTATTATGAAAGAAACCACTGAATAGAAATAAAAATTGTAGCAGCTGTGTAACAAAGAAGTTCTTAGAAATCTGTGGACATGAACCAACTGTGCATAATTTTCTAAGGGATTTTAAATTAAGCATATCTGCAGCACTGAATTCTAATTAATTGAGCTGACTACTCGCTTCAAGACTCACACCCACATTATGTATAATGACTACTTGAGGAACAATCTGCCAGCAACCGTGACCCCATCCTCAAAAAGGAAACTGAGTGTTAATGAAATTAAGATTTGCCAGTGATTAATTATACAGGGATTTTTTTTTTCTTTATTCCCTCTTTCAAGGATAAAATATCTCCTCAAAGAGCACAACACGTCTCTTATTCTGCTCTGTAGGCTCTTTGTGCATTTCATTTTAGAAAACACATGGGTAAAATGCATAAATAATCCTGGTAGAAGGCACCTAATGACCTCCAGCATGTCTTCCTTTCCAGGTTATGCAGATCTGTTATCTTTCTCTGCCTGACCACCTGAGTATTGTACATGGGCACCTCAACGAAGGTCTGAATTCCCCTCCAGCCAGCTGATTGCAGTGTTCTGTCAAAAGGTCTGTCCTGTGGTTTTGAAATCACTTTGCTAAGAAAGGCTGAATTTCCAGGTTCCCTGATTTGTAAGCGAGCCTTAACTTCATGGCTGTAGTTCGCAAAAGTGAGGAGAGGTGTGTGTGGCATCCTGAAACTTCAGGTATCTGGGAGCTCAGACAAAAGGCCAGGAAAAGACTACTTGGGGTCAGCCCTGTTTTGTAAATTCCTAGCCAAGCAGTAGATCCACTGCTTGAATTAGCTAACCTTTCATGTAGCACTATGGAAGATTTTATATTCCTCTGAATTTTGATCAGAGATGCCATAGTCATGTCTGCCCTATGGGTATGGACCATGTAATGCAGACTTCATCTAAGCCAGTGTGAGTAATTGGCTAGATAGTGTGAAAAAAACAGAGTTTGGCCTGTATAATCATGAAAGGATTCTCCTGAGAAATTAAAACTTTATTTAAAATAAGAGTTGCTAACTCAGTTGAGCAAAGACAAGGCTTTTCTGCTTCAGTGGCTGAGAATGAATCTGAGCTGTGTTGAGCTGTGTGGATTTATCACCTTAACTGGCACTACTGTGGAGTTCACCAAGATCTGTTCAAGGCCAGACAGGAAATCTTGGACAGATGATGCTACTAAAACCAGATCTTGGGGCCATATTAATTTTTTAGCAGAAATTAATCCCCATGAGTGCATTATCCTCTATGTCAAAATGGTGAGATCCTGTCATCATTTGAGCACACACATTTCAAAAATGTTGGACTGTGAAAGAAGGATCTCTAAGTAAATCATAATAAATGGCTCTGTTCAACTAAAAAAAACACAAAACCAACCAAACAAAACAGAGCATGGGCCAATAATATAAAAATATTAAAAAACTATTACAGAATAATTTAACATACCGTTTCACACTTCTCAAAGGTGTTCGTTAATTAGTATTCTCAAGGACACTGAATTTTTTCAAGGTACAATTAAATAACATTTGAACAGTTAAATAAGTGACTGGTCCCAAACTGAACATACCTGACTGTTTTTGAAATCTGATCCTGCTAACTTTGAAATCAGTAAGCAAGATGGCAGAACATCTGCCGTAATGGAAAGGGATGTATTTTATAACCCCTGAAAGACACTGAGATGAGAGAATTCTTTTTAATCCATGATATGGAAAGCTTTGTGATTGTGACTATAAAAAGACAAGTTAATTGCTCTTCTGTTAAGGGCCTGAGAAAACTAACATGTTTTTGAAGCTTCTTGTGAAGAAATATAACATTGTTATAGAACAGCGCTCTCTTCCAGCTCTCAGCATGGCACCTTTCTAGTGAGAGAGACAATAATATTCTGCATATCTTCATTAAAAAAGAGTGAGAGGGGCTTACTTTTTCCCCCAGTTGTTCCACTTCCTCACTGGGTTCTGCAGAACTTATTGAGGAAGAATCCTTGAAATGCCAAGAGCAGGTGAAATGCCACATACAAATTATGTTTAGGAGTGAGCATCCTTGATAAAATATTGCAATTCATGTATATGCAACATGTTAAGTATACTTCAGTGCTATAATCTTGATTTACATTTGTAACAGATGATAATTAGTGTGCCAGGAGGAAAATAAAAGGAGAGATGATGACGTGGTGAAGAACCTGATTAGTGACAACTCTGAAGAGGGTGAGACATGAGAGCCAAAAGACTCATCAGCTTACACTTTTCTCTTTTTGCCTTGCCTTGCCTTGCCTTGCCTTGCCTTGCCTTCCCTTCCCTTCCCTTCCCTTCCCTTCCCTTCCTTCTTAATTTTACATTTTTTCCTTTATTTTCCCTTTTCCTTTCTTTAGTCCATTTTAAAAGTATCTGAGTGTTTCTGACTTTAGAAATTTAATTTTTTCTTCATATCTATGTAACCATATTTTTTTAATGGGGCCATATTTTTTTAATGGGTATTTCATTGTGAAAGTATGAAAACAAAAAAAGTCAGAATTTTAAATCATATTTGCAAAATGGGAGAGAGCTCACACAAGATTTTGTCCACCGAAGATCTCATGATTCCCACAAGACTCTACTGATCTATAGTTATAGATCAAGCACAATTATAGACCCAAGCACAATTACAGGTTGGGCGGGGAATGGCTGGAGAGCAGCACTGAGGAGAAGGACCTGGGTGTGCTGATCGACGAGAAGCTCAACATGAGCCAGCAATGTGCGATCGCAGCCCAGAAGGCCAACCGCATCCTGGGCTGCATCAAAAGAAGTGTGGCCAGCAGGGCGAGGGAGGTGATTCTGCCCCTCTACTCCACTCTCGTGAGACCCCACCTGGAGTACTGCGTCCAGCTCTGGAGTCCCCAACAGAAGAAGGACATGGACCTGTTGGAGCGTGTCCAGAGGAGGGCCACGAGGATGATCCGAGGGCTGGAGCACCTCTCCTATGAGGAGAGGCTGAAGGAGTTGGGGCTGTTCAGCCTGGAGAAGAGAAGGCTCCGCGGAGATCTTATTGCGGCCTTTCAGTACCTAAAGGGGGCCTACAGGAGAGCTGGGGAAGGACTTTTTACTAGGGCATGTAGTGACAGGACAAGGGGGAATGGCTTCAAACTGGAAGAGGGCAGGTTTAGATTGAACATTAGGAAGAAGTTTTTCACTTTGAGGGTGGTGAGGCACTGGAACAGGTTGCCCAGAGAGGTTGTTGAGGCCCCATCCCTGGAGGTGTTCAAGGCCAGGCTGGACGTGGCCTTGGGCAGCCTGGTCTAGTGGGAGGTGTCCCTGCCTATGGCAGGGGGGTTGGAACTCGATGATCTTCAAGGTCCTTTCCAACCTAAACCATTCTATGATTCTATGATTATTGAAGCCCCTTTGCCTCAGAGAAATATCTTTAGTGAGTCCTGTGGAACCATACTCTTTGAGGAATATAGAAAATAGCTGTACATGTCCAAAAGAGTACAGAAAACAATGGTAAAGGTCAGACAAGAACATAAAGATATTATGCAGAAAAAAGACATAAGATTTTGTGGTGAAGTCAATATTTATATGTTCTTTTTGCTTAAAAGCAAAATAGATCACTAAATAATGAAGACAATCCCCAAAGACACAGCTACAAATATGAAATAAAAAGAATAAGAAAGTGGTTGGTTGGGGAAACAGAGAATAATTTAAAATGTTTTCACATTGAAAAAATGAAAAAGAGAAATTAACAGAAAGAGAAAGTAAAGTAGCAAGGAAGAAAATGAACATTTCCTTGTAAAAGGAGAGGAGTTTGCAGAAATGGGGAGGGTCGGTGCTGAGTGAAGGATAACATTTGGAAAATTTCAAAGAGAATTGATGGTAAGATGTTCTACAAACAGAAAAAAAAAAAAGAGAAACAAAAAACCCACTAAATTTAAGAGTTATGTCAAAAGCAGGAAAAGGCTATCTGAATGGAGGTCAGTATTAAAGAAAAATTAACAGGATGTGCAGAGAGAAAAGCATGGACAATTAAAAAGCAAAAATAAGAATATGAAACTTAAGTTGAAAAGACTCATAATAGAAGTAGTAAAATAATACATAGTACATCCTTCATTTTGCACAAATTGATAGATTTTTCAACTTAATGGATACAGGTGACAGCAAATGTGAAAGTACTCAAAATAATGAAGATTTAAGAGTTCCTCTGTGGACTTCCTGAGCAATAGAGGAAAAAGCAAAAATAAGATGAGAAAGTGAAGGACAGCGAAGTGACTCAAGAATGGATGGTGGGAGGGAATTTGCAGATGCGTGACTTCAGTGAGACTTTCAAGGAAGACGTATGATTTTACCCTGGTGTCTGGAATCAAGGCTAATACTATTAATAAATTAAATGTTGAGAAAGTAGGTATGAGAAGAGAGACTTTTTTGTTACCTTTTTTTTTTTCTCCTGGATGACTATCATATCTGAATTTGATTAGATAATATCAAACCTATAGGCATCTGTTTGTTGGCTACCTATGTTTATGTTATGAATGACTCCATGATGCTTGAGAGGCAGAAAACGTTGCCTTCTCTCTCTGTCTTGTTGTGATATAGGTCTAAAATTTCTAGGTCTGGGCTTCCACTGAGTATGTTTACCTGACTTTACTGGCTATTCATGGAGAACCACTGGGGTGATGCTTTGACATGGGCTTCTGTAAAGTTACTAGTTCATTACTACTAGTCTGTAGGTATGATGCAATTGTCCAAGTGATCCATGTTCATTTGACTGAGAGTTTTCAGTACTTCAGAACAACAGTTATTATCAGCATTTTATGAGTTTTCAAAACTCCTGTGATGTTGAAATCTGATGAATAGGAATGTGTCTGTAAAATCACCACAACAAATTTGGTGTGATAATGCAAAACGAAGGGAACAGGGTGTTTTCTACAGTGTGATTTTGATGTATCTTTCCAATGTTACTTTATGATACAGTTTATAACTAGCCTTCCAACTTCTCTAGCTGGTCAAAGAAAAATCAAGGATTTAGGGTCAAATTACTGTGGCTTTGAGTGGTACAGCAGATTTATGGGTTTCTGGACACAGCAACACTTTTACCTGCCAACACCTGAAAATTCAGGTGCCTACAGTATGGTTATGACTAAGAAAATCCAGCACTTGTCATCTCAGTATTTGACTTGCCACATTAAAATGCAGTATTTGATGTGTTGCATTATTTTCAGTCTTTCATGTATAAATTTATTTGTAATTTAACACTCACATTTTTAGTAAACTTCCCTACAGAAAACTACAACAGTATATGTAAGGCATTACTCTGAAAAGTCTTCAATTACCAATCATTAAAGTAATTTCCTGCATCTACAATAGAAATTAATGCCTGTGCATAGTCTCATTTTTTTTGTTTAACATGTTGTTGAGCATTAACTATTACTGGCAACCAAAACATTGAGCAAAGAAAAATGATTAATCTTCCTTATGCTCTTTACTGTGCCATGGTTTTGAAATAGATGTTCTTTGAAATTTTCTAAGCGGTAGAACTCCTAAAAGAAAATGCTTTTTCCTTTTCTTTTTTTTTTCATGCAATGTGATGTTTATTAGAAGCCATTTGCTGCTGCAGAGATCTTTCTTCTTATTTTAAATCATTTTTTTATCGTTCATTAAAAAAAAATTCCTTTTTCTAAGCAGATTATTGATTTCTTGTTTGCATGTCCTACACTTCAAACACACAGGTTTGGGGTTTTTTTGCCTATTTTATTTTTTTAATTAGATTAGCATTTCCAAAGATGAAGACAGAGTTATGATACCATATTAATTTCTAACAAATCTGGAAAATACAGGAATGATGTTTCTGAACTAACATTAACACTAACAACTACAAATTGTTTCTGTGTTAAAATATTTTTGACATTTCATATCTACTTTACTCCTCTCCTAAAGACACTGCAAATTAATTTTGCTGGAATTCCCTTAGTAAAGGTCATAAACCCCAACATGGTTACATGGATTCTGAATATGTTATTCATAATTCCTTATGCTTCACTTAAAAGTATGTTATTTACATGATAGAACAGAAAGAAAGGAAGAAAATAAATGAATAAAAAAAAAAATCAAAGATAATAATGCAAGTTGTTATATCCCCAGGCACCATATCTCTTTCAGGGTATTCTAAGAGTCCAAAAATATTTGTTTCATTTTATTTTTACTGTTACCATCACCAAAATAAACTAAGTATCTGTGAGAGAAGAGGAGCATACAGTCCATCATGTGAGGGGAGAAAATAAAGGAAACAAAGCCAGTAATGTGAAAAAAGTTTTAACACCGTATAATACACACATAACATAAACCCCTAATTTATGTCCTTTGGCTTTAAGACGAATCTCTGTAAAATTTTTCATATGTAAATGTTATAAAATATTTATCTATTTGTTTAGTTCTTCTGATAATTTACATAAGAAAAAATGGTGTTTCTCTCTCCCCCTTTCTCCTCATTAATCGGAGAATATACCTACTCATAGAATGATTCACTCAAACATTACATTATATAGCACATCTTTACCTTCTGCTATAGGGAGAAGGAAACTCTTCTAAAGGCATAAACCCTGTGGTCATTAGGATATTTCAGCCCTTTAATGTACCCCAAAATCTTTAAATTCCGCATGCTTTTGGTTTGATCCTTAATATCTTTTAGAATATAAATGGCTTATTATGGTCTATAACTCAAGATGCCCCCACCACACATTATTACAGATGTTCAATTTTTAGTGTATTTTCAGTTTGTATGTGTATTTTATATCTCCTCATCTTTTTCCTCCCTTCCTCTCTCTTTCCTTGCAGCAGCAAAAGTCATGGTTATAAGCTCTGCAATTTACTTTTGTAGTTCTTGTTAACAGTTTATTATCAACTTTGCTGATTTTGTCCCCACCTTGATTTGCACAATTGTGTCTAACTTATGTTGAATAAGTGTTCCATAGCCTTTGTTAGGTTGTCTGATAAAAGGCTAATTACATTAAACAAAGACCTGGCCAAGGTCAGAGATACAATAACAGGGGGAGGAACCCCAGCGACTTGCCCAGTGAACTGAGAACACCGAGTTGACAGCTCCTTGGGGCATCTAAGGATAAAAACCAACCCATGGGAATAAAGTCTCTGTCTACTGCCTGCACAAAGGGATAGGGAGCTGGCAGAAACCTCCCTTCCACCAGACTAGGGCAGGAGAACTCACGTGGGTCCTGAAGATGTCTGGAGATGGCAACTTCCAACAGCTTTGTCATATAATAATTCATTTTATTCTGAGGTTGTGTCCACTGTCCCTTAAGAAACTCTCTAAGTAACTAGCTATCATCCTGTGTCTGTATTTTTTGCACTGTCATGGTTTCCATGCTGTTGAACTATTATGCAACCTAAAATATTTTTTACATCTCCCAAATATTCTTTTTTTATTTTTTCATCCTATATGTAAAAACCTATATGTAGTGTCATTTTGCGCCCCTACCCCTTTTCTTTTTCCTCATGTAAAATCAAACTTTGCATGCTGAATACTGGATTCTTTCCTGCTTCAGGTTCATTCACTCATGGATTTTTTGGATTTGCTTTTCATGCATGGGGAAAAAAATCTATCAGAGTAATGTCAGCTGCATCCTAGAAAATGTCTGTGTGGCAGTCTCTGCTACTCAATAAAAAACAACCCCAAAGTAATTAATTTTCCATAGATGAAATATCAAGGTCTTGCTCATGCCAGCACTACTAAGATTAGCTCTCTCTGCAGTAAACTGGATGGATCTCTGGTACATAGCAGCTGGCTCTAGCTGTTCTTCAGTTTTATGGTGGTGCTCCTGACACCCTAAGATGTAATTGATATTTAGATTTTATTTCAGTCCAAAGTTTTTTTAAATAGGTTTCTGATGGTCTTGCACTATGTTTTTCCGATCAAGATAACTGCTTCACTCATCTTACACCTGCTATCATCTATTACGTGGGGATTGGAGCCAAGGACTGGAGCTAACCTAGGTTTTGTATATGCTTCTGGAGGAGCTCTTGGGGAACACTTAACACAGAATTCAACTTAAAAAAATCTTTGGTTGAGGTTTATATCTGATTCATCTTTCTATATAAGCTCTTACATACACATAGGCTCTTCAATGGACAGAACTAAACACTTAAATTTTTGTGAGATAAGTACCTAAAATACATAAGACACGTTGAATCTAATAAATACCCATATCAACCATCAACTATGAAGAGGCTTGACAAACTCATATGTGGATATCTGTATTATAGAAGTCCAAGATTAAACGAGATATAACCTCCCTTAGTGCCTGAATACAAACTTATTGGGATTGTGCCACTTGAGCTTCTCCATGGCATAACTGTTTCCAACTAGTTTATGCCAAAACCTGTTAAAATACAATTCTCTACTTCCATCATCCACTTTTTGTTTGGTATAAAATACGATGAGTGTGCAACTAACATTCTATTACAGGTGCTGAGGAATCTTCAAAGACTCATGTCTAAGAGCTGTCCGCCCCCCTTAAAATATGCTAATATAAAGCAGCCATATTTTATGACATAAAGACCAGCAGTCTTCCAATAATATATTACAGGTGGTTCAACATCCTGTTGTTGTCCAAAGCAATTCATATGCTGTTGTATTGATCCACTCAAACAAGTGATTACAACAAGTCTTTATAAATTTTATGTTCTCTCCTTGGTACAATACTGCCATATAAGAAATATTACAGCTACTGTTCATGGCACAGTCTAGAGATTAGTTCAGCTTGTGTGATACACAGGTAATCAGTCATAAATCCCTTGAAAGACAATTGGCAAACATCTGGAAATGGCAAAGAATACTTGGTTAGACCCTAAGTTAGAACTGATCTTCACAGACGTTAAGTAAAGACAACATAAATTTTCAGTTTAGCAGGCTTACATATTCCTTCCCAACCTTTTAGCATTTTTCACTTTTGGAGTCCTCCTCAGCTTCACAGTACAATATAATCCCTCTTTTACCAAACTGTTGCTCTAATATTTCAGCTACAGGAGATACTAAAATGTCCTGTTAATTGCTATGTAACTGTTTAAAGAAAGAAGGAATTAATTGCATTGCAAATTTAGCATAAATGTTAAAATTGGAACATTTCAAGCACTTTAAACAAAACTTGACTTTTAATCATATGAAGTAAGTATCAAATTCTCTCCCCATTACCTTTGACATAGATCAGAGTCACGCTTTATACCTAAATCATTTAAGAGTTCTTCTCTTCAGTCAGTGGCTCAGTGCACGCTGCACACACGTAGAGAACAGCATTCAGCATAAAATTTGCAGTGAAAAATAATGCAAAAGCTTAAAAATAAGAATACCAGTATATTATTAGTGCTCATTTAAGTGGATATTATTTACTTTAAACTGCATCAATTTGCTAAGCTTTGCCTATGGTGGTAGTAGTAGTACTAAAATATGTGGTATGATTGTGTAAAAACTGTTCATTTATAGTGTCCTAAAATAAGTAACATTAGGAAAAAACTACAATGTAGAACAGCTGTTGCTTGTTGCCGTCAGTCTTGTTCATTCTGAGTAGGAATTACTCCAGATGTAGTATAGTTGCAATCCATTTGGATTACTCCAAGGTATAAGTGAACTCACAAAGTGATGACATATTTGCACAAAGCCAGGCTATGATTCCACAAGTAATTTTTTCTGTTGGTAAAAATAATTTAAGGCAACNATTTTCTTCAGGGGAGTGTTACCAGCCTGCCCACTAAAATGACAAGCCTAGACAAACAAACACTAAAGCTTAAAAAAAAAAAAAATTTAAAGTTATAATCTAGGCTGCCAAATTTTAGCTAAAAGTAGATGAGATGAATCCCATTTTTGTTCAATAAGGTATTTTGTTATTAAGTTTAATGAGGCTTCAGTTTCTTCCTTTTTATGTTTGTAGGTGGAAGAACTAAAAAGAGCGGGGGAGGAAGAATTTTTACTTGTGTATTCCACATCACGGAAGAAATACATGTGTAGCTACCTAATTTTTAGCATCAAGATTCATATCTGACAAGTAAACCAACTCTGACCAATAGTGTTCTTCTTTGAATGAACTATAAAATACCACCCATGGCATACTATTGTGCCTAGACCAGCCTCTTTCCACCTTCTAATATTAGTCACTGCCAAGGTTTTAACTCTGTGACTAATTCTGTCATCTGAACTGCTGCGATAATATCTTCCCCCAATATTTTGTACCTTTGCTCCTTCTACTTTTGTCAAGATTTTCTACTTCTTTTTCCCTCCACTTTTGCTTCATTGTTTTTCTTTAACAAGAATGTTTAATGAAACCAGTAAATATTTTTTATCAACAGTGTCATAATTATACAAACAATAAAGTTTCTTGTATAAAGTGATGCACAGCCTCAAAATCTTTCTAGATTTCCATCTGAATAAATAAACAAACATGAAGGAGTCAATAAATAGATATGGAATAAGACAAGGATGTTATTGATTTTGAAAAAGAATTCTTAAATTGTTATTGAATATATATTAAATCTTATTTTTCTTTATGTCCAATATTAATACAACCTCAATAAAAATCCAATTAGATGATGCAAAGTAAGATTACATATCCCATTTGTTTTTGCTGGAAAAGCTAAAAAATTCTAATGATTTAAGTAATTAGTTGCAAAATTTTCCCATTGAACATTTCAGCGCTACTTGTCAAATGAGGCTATTTAGGTAATAACCATTAAATATGAAACCCAGAAGCCAGCATACACTAAAGCATGAGAAAGATCGAATCATTAAAACTAAATTTTCCCTCCCTCCCAAAGAAAATCCTTTGAAGACTTGTAAAGAGCCTTAGAATCTGACCCTTGAAAAACTGTTTACTGCTTAGACATCAGATGCATTATGCAAAATAGAAATTACATGGCTAGCAAGTTTTATTAAATGTCCTTTCCCTTCCCTTCCCCTTCCCTTCCCCTTCCCCTTCCCCTTCCCCTTCCCCTTTTCAATAAGTTGTTTGGAGGCAACACTAATAGATTTGTGGATGGCTTTCTTTCCTATTTTGAAAGTCATTAGATAATTTTTTGTAAATTAGTCCTAATTTGCATTTTAATTTGGCAGTCATCATGATTAAAAACAGAATACAGGAATTGCACCTGTGTTCCTAGTTCTAGTGGCTTTTAACTTTACTTCACATTGAACATTCATTATGGTAATCTTGCAAAATGTACAGAGTAAACTGATGCTTCATGCAGCATAGAGTATAGTGTGTCCAGAAAGTAAAACTGAATTTTTAATTTGAAACTTTTCTCAGCAGTTTTGGAGTCTGACATAAATATTGTTTGCTTTTTTTTTTATCACTTATGTTAAGCCATATCCTTACACCATGATGGACTGTAGAGAGAAGCATAACTTAAAATACAATTTAATTGAACAATTTCCAGAAGAATTGTGGGTTTGTTTTTTTTTTACTTTTAGTAGTTACAAACTTTCCTATATAATCCTGAGGTGTCCAAATCCACATAAATTACCATGTACGTTTTAACCTCACTTTGCTGATAATAGTAGTTATTTCATTCCCCCTCCCGATTCTCCACACCCATAGTAACCCACTGATGACAGCTGTTTTTCTCACTATTCTGTTCATAGTTCATCTCTTCGTTTCATAGTTACTATTCTTCAGAAAAAGAAGAGCAATTAGGGCAACAGAGCTTCAATTACTCTTCATTTTTGCTTCAAATCTCCTGTGGCTTTGCCTTTTCTTCTCAATATTTATAAGCAGAAGTGTATTTGTGCAGTCATTTTGTCCTTTACATCCAAATACTATTGTGTGCCTTCTAGCCATGAACAGAAAAAAGAAATTTTTAAAAAGTTTTCAACCTTTCTCAGTCTTTGAAGAAAAGCTTTTATCTTCACAGTTATTTATGTTAACGATTGAATTCTGTTATTAGTTGAATCATTAATTAAAATAGTAATAATATGGGGAAAACAATTCCAACTAATCAGAAAAAACCCTCTTTGTTTCATTGATTTCCTGTTAATGATGAGCGCTTTAATATCCGACAGCATGTTAATTATATCTCTGACTAACCAGAATGATTTCTCATCACAGCATTTTTCTACATTCATATATTTCACAAGAAGCTATAGTGTAGTGTTTGTGTGCATAAAATAAAAATTCCACAGTAACATTGCCCTGTTGAAAATGGTGATTGAAGAGATTTTAAAAGTAATTTCCTGTTCACGACAAAAAAAGGAATAGATGACTTGAAAAGAATAAGACCATATTAAAGAGCTCACATTGTTAAATGGAGTGGTTAATACCAGCAAAGGAAACTATTTCCAGATGATTTCAGATGACAAGCTCAGTGAGCATAAGTGGAAATGAAAGAAAAACAATGCCGAATAGATGATATGAAGTACCTTTTCACCTGTAGAATGGTAAATACATGGAACTGCCTAGCAGACAAGGAAGCTGAACTAGAAATATGAGAATCAGTCAACAAACAATCAGAACACATTTAGGGAACAAAAAAGCTTATAAAGGTGCTTTTATAAAGGCCCACAGCTTTCCGGCCCTGGCCCCTTCATTTCTTCTGTTTGTCGTGCTTTTCCTTCACCACACTGTTTTCAACCCTGCCAACATTTGTGATTTAAACAGGCAAATTCATTGATGGATTGATTTTGTTAAAATAAATAAATAAATAAATAAGGCTAAATATATATATATATCTTTCCACAAGAAAAATTTGCAATAGAATGAGTTCTCTTATGCAGAAGCCAGGAACACACCTTTATGGAATTGATGATTATGAAAACTGATCTATTGCGATGTTTATACCTGCCAAAAGATTAGAATATTTTTAATCTAGAATTTTCCTATGAGATTATGATATCTAAGATGGGTATGGGTATAATAACTATATAGAGAGGTTTTAAAAGTCTGAATTATAGTATTTTCTTTGTTATATACTATCTCTGGTATATATGTGGATAACTCCTAATAAAATCAAGTAAACACTTTAATAAAAACAAAACAAAACAAAATATTTAGTAGCTAACATCCTACCGAATATTGTCAGATAGATTTAGATGCATTAGTGCTGATCACTTTCCTTTGGCTTTCATGTTATGTCATCACAAACGGCTTGATACTTCAGGAAAAAAGAAAATACGAAAAAAAATGTTGCAGTTGGAGTGGGGGACAAAGCTGAAGTTGACTGAACTTGAGTCTCAGTTCAGTTTTCAAATTGCAGGCTGTATTTTTTCCATTCTTTTTATTCTCCCCCCCCCCCCCCCCCCCCNCATTCTATTGCATTAATACCATTCCCAAATTCATAAAATGATGGTGAAATTTCCTAAAAATGTAACTGGGGGTTTCAGTTGAAATATGGAATAGGAAACTTGGAAGGTATAACAGAAAGAGATAGTCACTGAGATGTCCTTTTTAGTTTTAGAGGTGGCTTTGACCAATGCTTGCTTTGGAGAGCACATATAACTCAACATCCTATACCTAGCAAATTTGTTTTGAAAAAAAGGTAAACAACTAAACATGTTTGTGTTTAGAGCTAAGTTAATTGTACAGTGAAAATTGCACAGGTGCTACAGATGATTAAAAATATTTGGAGTTAGTCAGCTGTCTAAACAGGAGCAACTAATGCCAATTTAGACACCTAAGCATATTGCATCCCTAAAATTTTCTTTGTTTAATTATTTGATTTGCATTGAAAATGTGATCAGTTTACCTCTAATAAAAGTAGAAAAAATCCATGAGAAGAAGTAACTGAATTAATTGCAGGCAGCATGAAAGATATTTTTATCAGCTACTAGGCTTTAAAAAAAATTCATGCCATGTAGTTCAAGAATATTGTCATCACAAATTTAGCTTTTTGCAAAATGATTAGATGCAGTAAATAAATCTAGCTATTTTCCGTAGAGAATTATTTAATACTGATAGCAGTTTAAATATATATGTATTTGTGCTAAGTAATGAATGTTACATTTATTTGCTGATTAAGGAGGATCACATTTTTCCAGCACCAACATGAAGAGCAGAAAGCTGCTGGCTTAGGTAAGAAATCCTTCTGATGAGCTTCTCTGTTTATTTATTCATGTTTTTGTGCAGTGTTAATTGCTGGATACACTATTAGCCTTGCATGTTTTGCCAACAAATTGGAAGGTCTGACCCAGGGTGTGAGTCCATCCTTCTATCCCTGTTATATCACAGGGCTTTGCCAGAGAAAAAAAGATTCTTCTCCCATTCTCTCTGGAAGGATGTATCTGTGGTCCTCTTTGAATGATCAAGACCAAGCAAGAAGAAGTGCTAATTTTAACTGACCATATGGGAAACAAAGGACATCTTGCCCTGACAAAAGACAAAAGAGTCTATGTCCAGTAAAAGCTTTCTAATGAGGATGGTGCTAACCCTGCACATAGAGCAGCTGCAGACATACCCCTCCATAGCTACAAGGGTGATATTCTACTGTTTCTGGGAGGGTACAGCGCTGGCTAGGATACTGGGCTGAGGGGCCATGCTGATGCAACATTCAGCATCCAGTCACAGTCTCACAGTTTTACTGCTTCACAGTGACTGTTTGCAACTCAACCATGTAACTATACTTTCACTGAAAAGATTCAAATATGTTCTGGCAGGATCACATAGATTCAACAGCACTATTTGTTGCACAGCAGCCTGAAGAGATACTCTTAGTTATTCCCATTTCTCTCTGACCTGTTTACCAAATATTTTGCTTCTTTTTAGAATTTGCATTTGTGCATTCAGACAAGCAAGAATAGGAATTGAAAAATGAATAATTTTGTATAATGATGTTTTAAACGGCACTATATATATTTTCCTTTTTTTGGTCTCATTCATTTCTTATAACATTCATATACATCTGGATAGAACTATATTTCCTTTCCTGTAATTTTTTATTTCTTTATTTTTTCTTAGCCATTTTAAAAAATGTTATGGTGTAGGATGCACTATAATTCTGATTCTGTAAGGCCTTAATTCCCTGTTTCTCTCTCTTGTGTAATTACTTCGGACTGTACACATAGGCAAAAATAAACACAAATATATGTGGGGTTTTGGTTTTGGTTTTTCTGTTTTTATTTCTCTGGATGAGGTCTCATAACTGTTTTGATCCATGGTAATCTAAGTGTGTTCAGAGACAGATTATTTTCAGATTTTCTCTCTGACCATCTGGGTATGAACTGCTACTGACAAAAATATAAATGTGAAGAAAATGGAACAAATCAGATTTTCCTAGGATATAGATTTACAGTTATTTATTTTTATTCATCTCCAGGGAATAAGATAATACAATTCCATTGAAAAAATGCCAGAGTGGAACATTTAACATTTTAATCTAACATTACCATGCAGTTTATGTGTCATTGACAAATCAATGCAAATTATAGAGAACAAAAGAAGAGGGGGAAAAATTATGTCTTACAATACACGTTTACAAAACAAGACCTGAAAAAGTAAGTTACAATATGTTAAAGTAAATAGGTTTAAAGTTTCTATACAGTTCTTAGCCACTTGAGGGAAGAAGAAAAATGTTATCTATAATGGCCTTAGCTTTTAACTACAGTTTTAGCAAACAAACATTAGAAATATCTGTTATATGCTCTGCTTACGCGTTACATAAGAATATAAAAATGGGTTTTTACCAAATCAGACTAAACGTCCTAGGTCCATGTCTCATTTCTGACATGGATTAGCAGTGACACCTGAGGAAAAGTATAAGATCAAGGCAGGCTTCTAATGATTTCCATACCTGTACAGTCTGCCAGTCTTAGGACAGCTTTCTGTGACTCAGAAACAGCAGAAGCCAAATGTTATATTTTTCTATGTGATTCCATTCAACAGCCTTTCGAACCCATGCAAAATTTTTATATCCAAATATTTTACATGCTCCCAGCAGATATCTGAACACCACCGTGTGAGAAAATACCTCCTCTTATTTGTTCTAACCCAGCACCCCAAATCTCATTCATATTGCTGTACTGCAAACAATAAACAAACCTTCCTCAACCAGCCTTTTTCTACCTTCTCTGTCTGTTACATCCTATTTGAGAACAGAGGAACAATAACTGAATATGATATATAACTTGTTGGTACATTGTGGACTTGGAGTGAAATAGTGCACTTTTCTTCATTTGTTTTTGCTCCTTTCCTATTAATTCTCTGTGACTATTTTTTTTTTTAGGCTATTTTTGTACATCAGTTTAGACTGTTTTGCAGAATATTTATTATAAACTTCTTATAAGCAATACTATGATTCCTTTTGTTTTTCAAAAAAAAAGTTCTTCAGATGTTCAGGATAAATGACACAAAACCAGCTTATGACTTTGACCTTGTGGTAGATGCTATTACAGAATTAATTCTAATGAACAGTCCTGACATTTTAAAGTTCAAAAAACTGCTGCTTAGAATAGAAAATTAAAGAAAATTAATGAATATGTAAAGTTATGAACATGAATATTAATACTATCTATATAAGTGTCAACCAGTTTGAAGATAACCACTTGGAAGTTTAACAACTTTAAAATGAAATACAATTATTTTTCAGCTTAATTGGTGGTGTATTTCTAAGAGGTTTTTAGGCTTAGCTGTTACTGTAAATTGCAGTTAAAAATTATACTTGTTAAGCTGGGACTGTAGATACAAACAATACAAAAAAGTACTTTGTAACTATGATAGTCACAGTTCCAGTTACTTCTACAAAGACATTCAAGTACTATCAATATAATCTTCAATATTTATTTTAATGATTGTAGTTTACCATCAAATATCTGGTGTCCAGACATACTAGACAGCTGAATACTAAGGGAAATTAAGCAATCCGTTCTCCAGTTTCCTAAGGCTCTCTATGTATCTATCTATTGGAGAGAGTATACGGAAAAAATCTCCCACCAGGAGATCTTACCATTCCCACCAACATAAAGCAGAAAGAGAAAATGTGTCTAAAAGGATGTTGTAAGAAGCACTTTCCTATGCTTAATCCTTTATTGCTATAAGGCTATTAGTAGACTTCAGAGTGGATTCCCTACTGTGTTGTCCTAGTAATTAGGAATGCAAGCAACAAGAGGGGTGTAGACAGAGATCTCTATTACTTATGCTAATACCTAAGCTAGGAAAATAAACAAACAAACAAACAAATAAATAAATAAATTCCTCTCCAAAACGTGGCATTCCAGAGGCTTATGATCCTACATTGTAGGTGTCATACTGCAAGATCAGGGCCCTTAAAACAGTACTACCTTGTGGAGAAGCAGGTTGGATGAGCTACTTCATCACAAAATCTGTCACCTGCCTTGATAATATATCATGGCTTCAGAAAGTAAATAATGTAAAACATGTCCTGAACATGCTTAAGAGATAAATAACATTTATTTTGTTTTATTTTTCTTCTTTAGTATTGGTAGATCCACAGAGCCTGTTTGTGCTGAATGTTCTGCCTGGAGCGGGAGTAGCTAAAAAGGAGGTTGAATATAATGGATGATAGTCCAAATTTCTCTAACAAACTCAGGCTCTGACAAAGTTATTTGTATTTCTGCTAGCTAAAAAGAGAGAAAACCAACTGGAGGGAAATGAGAGAGGATACTGCGCTGGGACTAGAGGCGTTCCCATAGGATTACAGTTTTGAAAATGAAGCTGTAAGGCCTCAAAGCTCCTTTGTGCCACAGACAGAAGAGGTGGGGGAAGAGGTCCAGATCCCAAAGGATATGTTACCAGCCTTTCATGCAGAGACTACTTTAAAAATCAGTAGTACCTAGTGAGTGCTGAGGGAAGTATTCAGCAGATGTAAACTGCATGAAGAAATGCAATCTCTGAGATACACATAGATGCGAGATAAGTAACACTAGAAATATAAGCAGTGGGGAAACTAGACTGGGGTTCTGCTTTACATTTCTTTGTTTGTGGTGTTTTCACTTACATATCAAAAAACCTTACCTGTTGTTTCAACTTTGTAGCAAGATGTCTGCCCTTAACCACTGAATAATAAATCAGTTCTATGCTATTGAGACAGTTCCGTACTATGGGGGCAAAATGAAACTAAAAAATGTTGAATCCACAGTGAATCTAGAAATTGCTACTCCAGAAGAGGTATTAAATCTTATTAAAGAAGGACATGCATGTACCTTGAAGAAAAATGTGCCTAGGATGCAGCGGATTGATTCTTGCAAATTGCTAGAGGAGCTGCTTATTTTCTGATGATAAATTTTAGGAAGATGATTAGTAGCTCCTGTGACTCTAAGCAAGCCTTAAAATGTCATACATATTTAAGCAGAAATTCCAGAAACCCAACCATTCTTATATATCCTTCAGTAATTTCTAGGGCTCGAAAAAGCAGAGTGGAGAAATACTTGGCACTAAAATGCTATAGGGGGGTTAAAGTCCCCCCATCCCCTGTTGAATCTGCGCTTGAGATATAAATTTAATCATCAAGTTTTTGTTAATAAAAAAATTTGATTACTGTTGTCATAGGACTCAGTCTTATAATTCATGGTGCATAGTTGCTCCATGCTTGAAACCCTGAATTCCATTGGACATGTGTGTAGTCTGTAATGGTACAGAAATCATACAGGTTTTCTGCATTTTTTTTGGTGAAGATTAGAACTGAATAACAACATAGATGATTCAGAGAGGAATTTTTGTAAAATATGCTTTTATTGCATCTGAAAGCCAGATAGATATAGATGTATAAGGCCATTTCTTGATGGCAGAACACAGCAGCATTTTAAAGACCTTCAAGCTATTCTACAACAAGCTGACATGTCTGCTTTGTACAGTGTAGCCCTGGGGAAGTCTCAAAGTAGTAGTTGCATTAGAAGGTAATTCAGTCTTTTTACCTCTATTCCCATGCCAATGTGCACAGTCCAAAATCAATCCATTGTGCCTTACCTTGGGAACCATGCTTTGTGTTCCACACAGGACAGGTAATGCTTGGTAGGATGCTCTTCTGCAATTAATTATATATCAAAAAAGAATAGGACAAAATGAAATTTGCTAATGGCTCCTGAAGACTGAAGGCGTTCCTTTCAGTTATGATTTTATGACAAACGTCACGTGTTTGTGCTAAAGAAGAAGGACTGCATATACAGATATGTCAGTGAAAAAAAACCAAACCACTACACAACTATTTGCAACAGTTTTTCACCACAAAAATTAGAAGACATTGTTTTGCTGATGACCCTTATTAAGTACGTGACAAACACCTGTGCTCTCACTCATGTTTTACTTTGCAGGCAAACTGTACAACTGAGAGTCAGAGATAGAACGTTGTTAAACATCACTGCCAAAAAAAAAAGTCTGCCAGGACTTAAACTTTTTGTCTCAGTGCATGTACAGTCATTCTTACCTCATAAAAATTCCTACTCACTCTAATCCAAAAACACTGCAGGAACCTTATGCCCTGGCATCTTTCCCAGTTGCTGCTCAGGGAAAGTAGTTTCTGCAAGGAACAGAGTACTGCAGTGATCTCTCTTAAAAAAAAAGATTTGGACAGGTTCATCCAAAACTCTTCCAGGCCAAAAAGTGTCTTCATTCCCTCAGCTAGAGATGCAGCTTTGCTGCCTGTCAAGGATCTGCATGCAGCAGTCTGCATTACAAGCAGCTTTTCTCTTGAGTCTAGGGTAGCCCATGGCCCCCAGAAAGTTATAACAGCAGTGACATTTTCCTGAGTCTTACTTCCCTCTTGCACTAAGCATGGGCTGCACATGCAGTCCATGCAGACTATCACCAAACCCTGTACAACACCACATTGGAGAAGAAAGTCTACTGAATCTGGCTATCATCCTGTTGAGATCCTCATCTGTGGAAAAGTATCAGTCACCACTGTTGTCCATACTACTACCCATATGCATTTAGGAGAACCATATAGGGAATCACTAGCTCATGACTTCTTGTTAAAAAGTGAGACAGAGATTGTTCCCTTCCTAATACTATCTAGAAGTTACTCTTGGTTCAGACTACATTTGTATCTCTGAAATTAAACCTAAGTAAACCAAAAACTTCAGGGTTTTTTTCTGGGAAAAAACTGTAAATCCTTTTGTTGCAAACAATAACTCACTGATCTCAGCAAGTCAAGACATATTTTATGCCTAATCTCAGATGGGTTCTGAGAAAGTCCCTTTTGGATTCTCAATAGATATACTAGAATCATCATAGAATAGCCCAGCTTGGAAAAGACTTCAAAAGATTATCTGGTCCAAATTTTCATAAGAAAGGGAGCCTAGATAAGATTATCTAGCACCCTGTGCATCACGTCTTGAAAACCTCCAGTGATGGGGACTCTACCACGTCCCTGGGGACGTTGTTCCAGTGAATGGTTGTTCGCACTGTAAAAAAAAATTCTTTCTATATCAAGACAAAACCTCTCCCAGTGCAGCCAGCATTCATTGCCCCTTGTCTTCTCCATGTGGCTTCTTTTGAAGAGAGAGCCTCCGTCCTCTTTGTAGATGCCCTTTAAGTACTGGAATACTGTGATCGGTTACCCCCTGAGCATTTTCTTCTCTAGGGAGAAAAGATATAGCTCCTTCCAACATTCTTTACAGGGCAGGTTCTCCAGCCCTTTGATCATGTTTGTGACCTTCCTTTGGACCCTTCCCAGTCTGTCCCTGTCTTTCTCTAACTGTGGGGACCAGAACTGGACCCAGTACTCCAGGTGCAGCCTGACAAATGCTGAGTAGAGTGGGAAGATCATGTCTCTATCTCTGCTAGTAATCCCCCTGCGGATGCAGCCCAGAATCCAATTTGCCTTTGTTGCTGCTGTGGCACACTACTGTCTCATGTTCATCTTGTTTTCCATGAGGATCCTCAGGTCCCTTTCAACAAGGCTGCTCCCCAGATACACAGATCCTAGTACAAAAGATGGGTTACAGCAACCTGAGGGATAGTCGGATGAAGCTGAACTAACAAGTCTTAAACACAGTTGGGTACCTTAAAATGTATGGTTTCTGGTCTTGGAACAATTGCACTAAGCACGGTCCCACAGAAGAATATTCATCTGAAAATTAGTAAAATTAAAATTCTTAGGCAAAGTTCTCCAAAACTCTTAAGTTTAAGAGGTCCTTAATTATTTTTAAAAAGTTTGATTCAAACTCAAACCAAAGTAATAATATTAAAAAATCCTAGAAATCCTGTTTTTGAAAAGGAAAGGAAGAGTCTGCTCAAATAATTCAGAATAACTGTCCAAGGTCTAAATGGTCAATTAGAGCAAGCACAATTTTGAGTAGGTGCACGTATTATGGGTAAAATACCTTAAGGTGTCATATCCAAGTGCCAGAGATGCCCTTTATTTCAATACAGTTAGATCACAGCACTCAGAATGGACAAATCATTTCACTGAATATCCTTTTGTATTTATGGCTTGACACTTTTTATCAAAGTGAGTAATGCCCCAAGACATGTGATGTTCATCTTCTCTTGCCTCTAGTTCCCTTTGAAAGAACTAACATCTGGAAGAACTGATTACTGAAATCCTGGTTGTTATTAAGAAAAGAGCAGCATGAGTGATTGCCTTCTCATCATGTGAGCAAAAAGAGGGCTATGGTGACTTGTAACTGATATATATTCTAAGAATATTTGATGCCTCTACAGTTCAGATAGTTTTCATCAAAATCAGAAAAGAAAGGTGTTAAACTTCTCAGAGCTCCTGATTCATACTTCATACTTAGGAGTTTGGTTAAATTGCAAAGTTATTTTCTTTGCATTTTCTCATCCTTGGCATCAGGTACTGTAACCAGTAAAGAATAACCCTATCTCGGGTGTCTTGTCACATCTGGCAAATTCATTTTAGCTTTGAAGTATATCTGTCCCTGTCATGAATATTGCTCTCTAAAAGACTTCCAAAAGTGTGCAGGCTCTTTTATAGACCTTTCCCTTGCGTATAAGAAAATAAATAAACATACATGTATGTACATATGTCTACAAATATGCGTTTTATGTATAAAATCAAGCTCAAAGGAGCTGTCATTTCTCAGAGGTGTTGTGAATAATGGGTTTTAATTCCTTCAGTTTAATACAGTTGTCATACTGCAAGGAAGTATATTTTGGGGATTACTTAACCATCACCCCCAATTTCTGTCAAAGAGTTTACTGAACAAAAAGAATTTAAGCTGTTAAAAAAATAAGTGAATTGAAATATTGTCATTTATGTCTTCTTTTTCAAATCCTTTGTCTCTCAGACAGCTTTTATAAATTTAAAACATTTTTTTTTAGAAAGTGAAAGCCTGGAAATTCACACCATCTAATTTCTAATATTTTATACTGCTGTATCTGTAAGTAATTCCATCAAAATGGGTTAAAACCAAGGCAAACCAAGAGACACCAAGTACAATATCTCACTTAATTTAGGAAACTTAATCTATAAGAGTATAAGGACAAAAATAAAGACAAATATTTCGTTCAGCTTTATCTAATGCATTTTCAGAAAATTTGGGATTTTTATTGATTGCATTCTTACCTGTTCAGACTTCTGAGTATCTCATGAAAATATGGCTTACAATTCCTTGCAATCAATTTGTTTTCTACTGCTAACCTCTAGAAATTAAGGGGGGCAATTTTTTTCTTTTAAAGGCTTTTTTTTTTTTTTAGCTTATGTATCATATACTCCTAGATCGAAGGGTCCAAATGGTATTACTAAAACAAAGAGGGAGCCCAGAGTGAACTTAAGTGGTGGACCACTGATTTTCCATAATCAGAATTAAGAATGAACTCATTTCCTGTTTACAGACCAGTTCAACTCACTCTCTACCAAACAGATCTATCCCAGAGAAAGGCAGTCCTCAACAGCGTGAACACCAACCACACATGCCACTTAGACTCAGCATTGCTCAGCAATAGTTTTACAGCTTAAGGCTATGATTACACTAGCAAACTTAGCATAGACAAGGCACAGGATTAAACACTGATGAGTCCATTACCTGTTAGTGTGCTCACTGGTGCTGGGTCAGTAATCATTCCTGCAGTCTGGAGTTGCAGTAGCCCTGTGTAACACCTTGGCACACTTCAGGGGATAAAATGGGACAGAGAAGCAGTGATGAAACCACTTTGCTTTTGAGGGGAAAAAATCTATATCTAAGTACAGGGGCCAAGCCACACCATTTGGCTTGATTTCAGTGTTATAGAATGGACCCTGGTTCCTTGCATTTACCTGTTAGACTAAGGCTGAGAACACATACCTGTGTGGGACATAGTGAGAAGGATAGAAGGAAGATAGAGGAGAAGACACTTGGGAAGCTTTGAGCACGAGGGCTTAAAGACTTGTGGGGACCAAGAAGGGGATGAGAACTCAAATGCTTACTGGGTACAAGAATTTTAAAACTGATCTGAACAGCAGATCTATACCAAGAACTACACATAAACAATGGACGATATAGTCAGCAAAGCCTTAAGACAGAATATTTTAGGGGCAGCATCTGTGTTAAAAAAAAAGGGAGAAAAATACCAAGAGAATTGACTTCAGGCCAGGAATGGTACAGTCTCGTTATAAGAACTTTAAGATATATTTTATTTCAGGATGTATAATTTACGTAGTATAAACATTATATAAAAAGTCTTATGCTACTGTGCTCACTGAACAGACGGAGAGAGAAGTAATTTTGTCTGTCTCTTCCTATTTGAACCAGACACCCATCTTTCTGATGAGGACACAGAAACGTATCACTTTCAGGACACAACAGAAGCTGAGTTTACCATGACTACCTCATGCAGGTCACATTTTGCAGACCTATGCTCTGTTGGAATCAATTAACTTTTCATGTGGTAATGTTGTGTTATCCTAGACACAGCAGAATAACCTTTATTTGGAAAATTTTAAATGTTACTAATACCTTAGAAGATCATTATCTTTTGACTCTAGATTATTTGTTTCTTTGAAGGGAGTATTCATTTTTAAAGGCAAATTCTAGGAATCCACCTGCCATTTAGGGAATTTAGTATGCTTCATTTATGTGATCCTGATTACCATATTCCACAATCTGATAATGAACTTCATTTAAGAAACTGAATAAGATTTTGAGTCCCATCAGTTTAAATTGCTTCTACTTTAAAAACAAAATTAAAATATTCGTAGACCATTATGGTATCTGAATTTTTCCCCTGAGTGAATATATACCAAAATCAACAAAATAACTCATTATTTTAATCTCCGATACTTTTTCAGCCTTCATTAGTTGGAAGTATGAATGAATTGCTGATTGTAAAATTACTTGAGTATAGTGTTCCTCAGTATTTCTACTTTTTAAACTCTTGAAAGAGAGAAAGTTACTCTCTTAGATAGTCTGCTTCAGGCATATGGCAACTTTTTATTTCTCCAGGGTGTTGGTTAAAATACTCTAGGTTGATTTCAGTATGACTGAAATTAAAGTGCAGATTTCCAAAGCTCAAAAAGTGAGATGATCCTGCACAGTCTTAGAACAAGGACTCCATAGCAATTAATTTCATCTCTCTAAGTATCAATGAGGGGACTAGAGAGACTTTAATGCTCAGAAAAGAGCTGACACAATTTTGTTTATTACTGGACTTGTATCTTAAAGCTCAGATTTTGATTTGCACTCAGTTATGCCCAAATCTAACTCAGTTCAAATTTTGCTATAAATTCCAATTGGAATAAATCCACATAAAATCTAAATGTTTTTGAAATCCTGAGTTGAAAGAGAAGGAAGAAACCATCAGGAATAATTGTCTGATGCATATAACTAGCTCACATAATCACATAATGCTGTTCTAGGTACTCTTCTTTTGTCTTAAATGTGTCCATTACTCTTTAGTGTGTGATAGTTGAATCTTCATTTTAATTGAACAGTAAGGGCTTCAAAACAGGAAACGTATCTTTGCTAATCTGTGCTGTTATTGTATTACAAATAGCACTGTCGAAGTCTTAATGGATGTCAAGAATATAGGTTGTCCTTGTTTGAGGTAAAACAGAACCAATTTTCTTTTCAGTAATTTTCTATTTCAGTTGAGCCTCTTCTAAGTCTCTGAAATTAACTGCATATTTTTCAGATAGTGTCCACTTCTGGGTCTGATGTTTATAATGAATACCAAGAAATTGTGTGCAGAGAGGCTCCTGCTTATACTTATTGCTATAACAGCCAAGGCCAGCTCACTTTGTTATGCACGAAGTTGGAAGGGCAGAAGTGGAAAAGCATAGAGGGGTCTCACCTGTGGGGAGGAGCGGACAAGACAGATGACCCAAAACTGACCAACAGGGTATTGCATCCCATCTGCATCATGCTCGGTATAAAAGCTGAGGCATCAAAAGGGTCAGCTCTCTTTCTTTAAGGCCAGTGTCCGAGTTCTCATGCGTCACTGAGTCCAGTCTGTGACTTTCTCAGTGCCTGCCATTGATGTGATTGTCATCCTGGGAGCTCAATACAGTTTTGTATATATTGTATATATTTCATTATTTTCTTATTGATATTATTATCTTTTCTTTTTTATTATTTTATCATTAACATTTCATTAAAATAGTTTTGTTTCTTTTCAACTCATAAGTCTCTCTCTCATTCTGCTCTTACTTGGGAGAGAAGTTAAAGAGCATCTGTCATTTGTTTTAGTGGCCAGTCCAGCACAAACCATGACAATAGATGCAATATTATTTTATGACTAATAACTTTTTCTAATATTTGCAAACAACCTTTTCTTGGTTCTCTAAGGAGACATTTAAAATCCAATTTTTAATAAATATTACAGTTTGAATTAGTGTTTACCTTGAGAAGTAATATGTGTAAATTATTAAATGCCCAACTGTAACCTTCATATTACAAAGTACTCCTTTGTATTGCTTCCACTGCAGTATGTTCATTACATTCAGATGTATTATTAAAATTATTTTTGAAGTTTAATAATAGTCCATTTTGATAGCTATCTCAGAATGATAAACTGTCAGTGATCTCAGTTTCAAGTTCAAAAAGCTTCTTTATGTTGTTTGGACTGCTGCACCTAGCATACAATGCACTGCTGCACTTCTTGTCATGTGATTTGAACTCTGTATGATTCAGCATCTGAGGATCTTTTCAATGCAACCTATATACCCAAAGTTCTGGCTTCTCAAAAAAGATGTTGAAACTGCTGATGATAACAGTCACATTAGAGTTTAAAGAGAAACAGTTTTAAGTAAACAAGTTGCATTACTGCCATTAACTTTTTCATAATTAGATATTTGTGAAAGTGTGTATGGAAATATATGCATATAAATACATATATGTGTGTGTTTGTGTCTCTGAGTGTGCATGTGTTTATCTGTATGTGTATTTATGTACTGTTGTTAAACAATTCAAATTTCCAGGGACCTTGAAAAGTCTGGGAACTCCAGAGTAAGAATGTATGTGTGACCCAGAATGTATTAAAGTTATCTTGAACCATACATGGCAAACATTATTAAAAGACCACATCTTAAGAGAATGGTAATCTTCACCTGAAGGAAAAAAAAAAAACACTCTGTGGGTTGGTTCAAATTTGAACTGATTATCTGATATTGGATGGTCCAAAAGATGTGCAAGTTATCTATAAATATTTAAAGATTTGCTAAATAATTACAAGTAGAAGTGCTATCAAATAATATAAAAGAGAGGTCTTCTGTGGGAAAGGAAAACCAATTAGCCCTGTGTCATGGTTTAACCCCAGTCAACACACAGCTGCTTGCTCACTTCTTCCCCCTTCTACCCGCTCAGTGGGATGGGGAGGAGAATGGGGAAAAAAAACCCAAACCAAACTTGTGGGTCAAGATAAAGACAGTTTAATAGGACAGCAAAGGAAGAGAGAATAATAATAACAACAATAATAACAACAATAATAACAACAATAATAACAACAACAACAGTAACAATAGCAGTAACAATAGCAATAACAATAGCAATAGCAATAACAATAATAATAGAAGAATATATAAAACAAGTGATGCACAACACAATTGCTTACCACCTGCTGACCAATGCCTGTTCCTAAACAGCGATTGCCACACCGTGGCCAGCTCCCCCTCCATTATATATACCGAGCATGACATCATATAGTATGGAATATCTCTTTGGCCAGTTTGGGTCAGCCTTCCTGGCTATACTTTCTCCCAGCTTCTTGTGGACCTCCTTGCTGGCAGAGCATGGGAAGCTGAAAAGTCCTGAACTTAGTGTAAACGCTACTTCTCAGCAACTAAAACATCAGCATGTTGTCAACATTATTTTCATGTTAAATCCAAAACACAGCACTATACCAGCTACTAGGAAGAAAATTAACTCTATCCCAGCCAAAACCAGAACGCCCTATTCACAATATTTTATCCAGGAGGAGAACCATCAAAGTTTATGATAGCTAACAGCAGGGGACGACCTGCCTCTAGAATGAGTGTGTGCCCATAGGCTTGCTTGTTTTACAGGTACCCCAGCTCTTTGAATTAGATATTTGGGATGAATCTTCCTGAATGCCTGAGAGCCCTGGTGCCTGGCCAGTGCAGTGGGTGGGGGATTGCCTCCATTCCTGCCTTTCTTTAGGCTGTGCATGTCTGTGTGTATGTGTACAGGGAAGGGGGACTGGCTGTTCCCTGCAGTCCTAGCAGAGCCAACAGTGGGAAGCAGCAAAGGGACAGGGAGGATGCTCCTGGTGTCTCCTTACCATGTCCAAGTTTCAATCCATAATTACTGAGGTGTGGGCCTCCTGTTAACAATGATTTTAAACCCCCAGCTACTTCAGAACCTATTTTGCCTTTTTAGATTCGATATAGTCTGGAGCATTGACAGCTGAAGCATTTTTGTGGTGGTCAATAAGATGGGTCTGGATTTGTGTGGCCTCACCTGTTAATTTTTCAGCTGTTAAGTTTCTGGGGCCAGCCACGCCATTTTGCCAGCAGTTGTTTCTTTCTTCCTTTCCTTGTGGAGTGGTGATATTCTCTGTTTGTAGACTCTTTCTTTGTCAGAATTCACTTTTTGAAGTTTGTCATGGTAAAGTGTCCCCACAATTGCTTTGGGACCATAGTCTATTAAGCTGTGCACAGATATCTCAGAATCAGAGAATCACTGTCACTACTATGAAAATTTCATCCATAAGCATCTGCTCATAACATTTCTCAAATTTCTCTTGCTTTAGCCACCCTGATGTGGTATCCCTTTTTCAGCAAAGGAGCAGATTCTATAATAATAAACTGATCCCCACAGATGCAATTAGAGACCCTCGCAGAGTTAACAGGGTTCACTTCCACAGGCCTGGCTCTGACCATTCTGTGGAAGCTGAAGTTTCAGGTCTTTATGAACTCTGATAGCGCATCAATGTAGTGAAAATTCATGCATGCTATAAAATACCTCCATGTCTTGTTTTTCAGCATTTTTTTAAAACACTATATGATGATTACTTTGTTATTAGAAACAAAACTGTGAACTTTATACTGCTTTAGCAGCTTGCTTAAAGGCTGGTTTAAATTTTTCTTTTCCTCAGTCAGTGTGTGATTTCTGAGCCGTGTGACCCCTATTAAAAATAGTTTTAAAAGCCCCTGCATCTTGAGAGCCTGTTTTGCATTTTAGACCAAAGGCTCAGGCATGATCTGCCTACCATTGTGCACCCACCTCTGCCACAATCACCTTGTTTCTTGCCACCTTGTCTAAGCTGTAAATTTCCTGGTTTGTCAACAGTCTTGTATTCAGACCAGCAATTCTCCTGTTTGTGACTTCAAAAAGGGGGTTTACACTCTGAAAGCTTCTCAGCTCCTCAGAAGCACAGGAATATATATATGTGTGTGTGTATATATATGTTTATGTAGTTGAATCCCAGCTCTTCATTTGGTCAGCTGACCAGCATCACAAGTGTCGTTAAATGCCTGTGTGCTGGCAAATGAATCACAGCCCTAGCTTGTATCTATACACATACCTCTAGTTGCCAAAGGTCGTTTAATTCCGTCTCTCAAGTTGTACAAGATGAACCTCATTCACATAGGGTACCTTACACAGAGATTGAAATTCTATGTGGGAGCTGAACACCTTGAAGTTCCAAGAATTATCACGCGTATCTTCTTTTGTACAATGCCCCCACAATGTCTCTTAATGCCCTGAACAATCTTCTCCTTCTGTAAAATATCACTTTTCAGTCTCCTAGACTGTTGCAGTTGGAGACAAGCATGTTGGGCTTTTAGTTTCTTTGCTTGCTTTGAACATCGAGGTTTTAGAATAGATGAGGTATAATTCACAGCTGGAGCTGTTCTTGGCCTCAACATAGAAATTGCCACCATTGGAGTAAATAACAGGAGAAAGTCCATTAGGATATGTCTACAAGGCTACAAAAAATGTGGGCCAGAAAATGAAGTTGAACATGAGATCACAGATTGTCCACACTGCAAAGTTAGCTCATATCCTGACAGCATTTTGTATTGAGCTGCCTAATACTCTCTTTTCTTTTCTCTTTTTTTTCTCTCTTTTTTTTTTTCTTTGGCAGTGAGTTAGATATGTGGACTGACCGCCATCATCTTCCCACAATTAGCCCCGATGGAGACATCACTAAACAGGAAAGAGTTCCTGAAGTGCTTAATTTCTGAGAACCGTGGGTTGTCAGTTTTAACATATAGGTCACTGCAAAAATATGTATGTACATCATAATCAGTCAGTTAATCATACTTCAAGTATTCCCACAGAGATGTTTTGAAAACAAATATACAACAAAAGATAGTGAGGTACATAAGTGTTGAAACACTGGGGATCTAACAGCTACCTGACAGACTTAGAAAAGTGTGGATGGAATTTATGAAAAGTACATTTTAAGTGGATAGCCCTGAAATACACAGTTGGGGGCTGAAAAGAAGACAGTAACTCAAGTCATGTATTAACCTTAAAGATAATGTGGTTTAGAGAAAAGGACAACTATTTTTGTTTACTAAGAAAACAGAGTTTTGTTCTGANAAAAAAAAAAAGGAAAAAGACAAAATGTATTTGAAGTTACCACAGATCATTACGAATTTAGTACACATTTGGACTTGAAAACTGTAGTTGTATCCAGTTCTAATTAATAACTTGCTGACTTGGATTAAAAATTAAACAGCTGCTATCCTTTGCAAAAAAGAATATGTTGTTGTTAAATTTATAGAGGCAGAACATGTGAGTTCAAAAGACTGAAGTTAAAAAACAGTCTTTAATACCCTCAACAATCTTCAGTTAGTATATTTATAAGCTTAAGCCTCATCAGCACTTAAATCATGAAACTTTAAAATGCAGAACACAAAGAAATTAACTAGGTAAAAGGATGAGAAGAAAAGTAGTAGTATTATTGTTAATAATAATAATGATGATGATGAGGTTTATGAGCAGGGAAAAGCATAAGAACAATGACCAAACACCATGCTGTAATTTGATATAAATAAAAAAAACCCGAGGCTGCAATAAAATGCAAGCATGAGAAGTAAAAACATTCTAATCAAAATGTAAAACTTCAGAAGCTCAGGGTTTTTGGCTGTCATGAAAGATTCCTTTTACCTTTTGCACATAGGATATACATTATCACATTCAATTCAATTTCTGTGTTCTTGATGTACACAATGAAAATTTAATATGAAAACTGAAGCCTAATTGATGCTCACAGAAACTAAATGCCACTTATTATGTTGCAGCATCCACACATTATGGTTTCCTAGAGGAAATAATTACACTAATACTGAATGGGCTACATTGCCCAGAGGACCTGTCTTTCAGAATGTGTGAGACCCTCCTTCAGGTTAAGCATGAATCACACACATTGAAGCCATTGAAAACGCATACCTACATTCTTATCACACGTAAGTGCTTTATTCTATGGGCAATTAGGCTTCCAGTTTTATTTTCCCTCTTTTGTTTGCCAGCAACATCAGGTTAATTCATGTATGTATAGCAGACTTTGAGATGCTGTTGCAACAGGGCTGGAAGGACTTTGGAAAACCCATGCTACCTCTGGACCAGAACTGGATGCCAGATGATGTACTTAAGGAAACTTCAGAGAGCACTAGACCACTTCGTGCAGGGGAGAAAATCAACCTCCAGCCTTACTGTCATTCACGTTTGAACACAGAGCATTTACAGCCAGCCTTCAAGCAAGAATTTTCTCTTGGCTGCAAACAGGCCATAATGGTGCATTCTGATCCCACTAGTCACACCTGCTATGCAATGTCACTGAAACACAGCATAAAACTTTTCTTACTGTCCTGACTTTAATGAATTCTTTCCACAGGACATTTCTGACAGCAGGTCATAAGGTTCCCTCATAGAAAAGCAGAGGGAATCCTTATTAAAAGAAGGGTGAATCTCAATAGCTACCATCTAAAAGTTACTCATGTCTTCTTAGTCATCCAGTCTCCTTCTATAGTTAACAGAGACACAAAGATTCCTCTAAAGGGCAAATAATCCTATGCATAAAATTAAGCAACTATTTTTAATATAGGTTGAACAATCTTATTTATTTGCCTCTCTTGTTGTAATACAGACTGACTAAGGTTAATTTATTATATGATATTACCCTCATCTTTACTTACACCAGGGAAAAAAAAAGTCTTCAAAATTAAATGGGTTTATTGCTGTAGAAAAGTGAAGGCATCTTTTCTGTCACTGTGCTTATCTTGAGTAGCTATACATCTATTGCTCTGACCTTTTCACTAATTGTAATTAATGCTTGATTTCATGATTAAATTCCGGTCCCACTCTTTTCTTTCTCTAGGAGAGGGTATGAGTGGGTGATTGTTAACAACTTAACATAAAAATATTAACTTTCTGTCTTTATTCATTCATTCAATTCTCATACCTCCAAAGTAGTGATGATTCAACTCAGCATTGGATTTTCAGAACTTTGTAAGAAACTAAACCAAAGTCTCAGTTTTGCAGAAGGATTTTTAAAATCTTTGACATTGTCAGTATGCTTGCTGCATTTCCAGGTATCTCCCATATCACTCTGGTAACCTATTTCATTGTCAGGATAAAGATGAAAAAAATTTCAGCCAGGTGCACTCACTGGTTGAACCTTTGCATATGGGAGAAGGAGGATGGAACATGTACTAGAGAGACCACCAATACTTATGAAGTACAGAAACAGCCAGAGGATGTACTCCTGGCAGTGATAACAAGAATCCAGTGTGTTTTGACAAGCACAGTGACCTCTTTGCATAGCCTGAACTCTTTGCTAAGACTTTATAAAGAGCAGATGCTTAAGCCTCAATGTTAAACATGTTTAATTTTAATAAATTGCTAATGCCATGTGTACTCAATATACTTACATGCAAGTATGTAATTTCATTAGTTTAAAATGCACAACTACGTGGTCCTTGTTCCCACAAAAGACCTCAGACATTTTATGGACCATGTTAATTATGAATCATTGAGATATGCCAGAAGGTTTGTAAAATAAAACACAGTGGGTTTATGACAGCAGTCAGCTGGCCCATCACACAATAAATACATGTCATGGGTAGAGGACATTAGGACATTTCCATGGATTCTGTCAAATTACTGCTTGCAATAAGAACAAGACTTTTGAATGCTCGGTACTGCCAAAGACATGCTAAAACTAAACAACTGTTGAGTCCAGATAATAACCAGACTATTTTCAAGGACAGGAAACCAGAAAACCAGACAGAACCAACAAAACCATGGACTGAATATTATTACACAGATACTCAAGGGTAGAGTGTTTGTTAAAAAAGTAATGGATTGTGATTTTTGCATGGGGAATCAGCTTTCTCAAACAGAATAATCAGTCACTGGCTGGATGGTGACAGAAGTCTGTGTTGCAATGGTCAATGTCATCTCCACCTGGAGAGCAAATGCCTGCTCTGTCTGGATGTCTCAAATGCCCTGTGAACTCCCACATGACGCTGAACATTTTTCTGTAGGTATCTGAAAGCTCTCTGTGCAGAGTAATTTAACTGTTTAAAATTAGATGTCTAATGGCATTTTAGATATCATAGGGTATCCTTCCTGATTTGAAAATGCAACTTCACAGCTCTCACATAGATCCTGTGTCAGTGATGCTAGGTCTATGCAAATATCTCAAGTATTCTAGGGCATCTAAAATTGCTGTAAATATGTATGTTCAGGCAATTTAATTGCTTTCCTACATTTACACATACAAATTTAGTTGTATATAGTCTAATACTGAGAAATACCGTGAAGGGTTCAATTATGTCCTCTAGTGGTTTCAAGTAATCTGAACTATTTTTGAACTCAGTGTCAGGATGAAATGAACCCAGTCCTAAAAATGCTGGTTTTCTTTTGCACTTTAACACTAAAGATGACCCTGTGTTTTGACAAAGAGAGCATTTAATCTCACAGGTTTTAATAACATGAGCTAATGTTGAATTGCTTTAGGCAGTATACATATCTTTTACAGATTCTGCAAAACATAAAAATTTCCAGACTGCCCTGAAGGAAATAATGTTCCAACAGTGTAGCAGCAACGTGGCTCAGTGCAAAACCTCATAGGAAGGAGAGATGAACATATTTTGGAACACAACTGATTTCAGTCTCTCACATTCTCATACCCACAAACCTCAGGACACATGTAAGCAGTTTGCAAGCATGCAGGCACTAAGATGTCTGCATCCAGGTAGTCTGTGCAGGGTTGCTTGCAACGACATGGAGGAGCCGGGGCGTTGGGTGTCAAGCCCCTCCTCGCACCTCCTGGGTTCCTCCTGGGGGGGTGCTGGCACTGGATGTGACTCTTTAGGCCTTTAGGAGCTGCCAGAGATTAATCTCTCTGTCCTGCCCCACCTCTGTGAGTCATCAGGATTTAGTCCCTGTCTCCCTTTCAGATCTGGTTGTCCTGAGCAATTGCAGGTAGCATTGTGCTAGGATCTTGTTGACCTGCTACTGTGTTAGGTGCACATGACATTTTTATAATCCTTATCTCACTGATATTTTGCCCTGTGTGTTCACATTCACTCTTCAGACATGCTAATATAAAACATATTTACTGCAATTTTTCACAGGTCTAGAAGGTTCCCAGGCATTGGTTTGCTAATGCATTGTAACATTTTGATACATGCTAGCAAAAAAATGAAAGCCATGTTTTATGATTCATAAATTTTTGTCTCAAAGGATTACCAAGCTCCTGGTGTTGCCCCTCAGTATTTCAGCAGTACAGTATGGTAAACTCTCCACTTTTCTGGCCCAGGATTACAAAGGAAGATTTCAATCCAGTTCCTTCTAAACTTAATGATAGGATATCAATGCCTGATGGGCAAGCACATCCTGGATCTGCCTTGGCCCAAGACCTCCCCAGTTTGTCTATGCATTGATGAACAAATTGATGGATTCCAGACGATGGACCAACTTGAGGAAAAGTCCATTCTTCCTATGTTAGCTGGACACAGAAAACATGTTTTCACCTGGTGAATGAGGTGAGTGTTCAAATGACTCGCCTGGCAAAATTCAACAACATGAATTTAGAAATAAACATTCTGTCAGAGAAATATAATTTCTTTTTTGTGTTAAACCAAAATATAAAGGCACCTGAGGCTGGGAGTAAGTGAGCGGCTGTGTGCTAGTTAGTTGCTGGCAGGGGTTAAACCACAACACGCACTTCAGCTACCTTTTTTTTTTTTTTATGAGAAAACTTACCAATATATTTGTTCTTAAAAGAAGGCGCTGTGTGTTTCTTTCAGTAGACTTTCAGATCTTGCCATCCTCTTGGTTGAGAGGGTTAGCCTTCTTAGCCGGCTATCCTATTAGTATCTTGTGGAGAGAAGAAGATTTAGTTTTCTTCATCTAATTTTGGTTTGTGCAAATAAACTCTAGAAAAAAAAATTTTTTTTTTGCTTTTGTGTACATATGCTCCCGTTTGTATACAAGTGTGGGGATGAGTCTTTTGTGTAGAACATTTCTTCAAATAACAATGTGATGTAAGAAGATACAGGATCAAAACTGTGTTACCCACCTGAAACAACCTGTCCCTCAGACCCTTCGATATTATACATGCCATGCTTGGCTGACTGCTTCCCTTAAGTCTCCTGTCACAGAACAAATGGAAATAGATCCTTTCTATAACACAGAGCAAATGTTGCCTCTAGGTACAATACTGTGACATTTTACAAAAAGACATCTTTTTTCAGGATGTCAGATTCTCAGTGTTTTATTATCTGAAGTTTTTATTTCCATGTTCCTTTTCATCTGTCAGGTTGACTATTATATGTTGATACATGTTTACCTCCAGCACTGTTTCATTTACTTAAGACAGAGAAACCTGTATTTGCTAATGGTAATAGTGAAAAACCTTAATGTTAATCTACTAATGATGTCCAAAATCATTTACTTATACCTTGGCATTAAGAGTATTGGATCTTAACTTACCAGTTGGCTCAGTTACAGTTTAAAAGTTAGGACTTCAGAAATATATTTTGTAATGATACAGTGAGCTCTATTGAAAATAGCTTTGGCTGTGTCACATCAATTCTTTCTTTGTCTGGGGCTCTTGAATGTTGCAACAACTGGGAAAGAATCGTGGAAACAAGAGCTGTACAGAAAACTGTTTTCCTTGATGCAAGCTTTGGGCAATAAGATTTATGAAGCTACTAAGAACTCTTGGCATGTTTGTAAAAATGGAAATACAAAGTGGGAAAGTCAGCGTTATGCAGGACTCGAGGTAGTATCTATGTTTCTACACAAATACCAAAAATATAATGCCACGAAAGAAATAAATGATGTAATTTTGCCTGGAATCAATAATAGAACTGATTTTGGATCTATACAGGCCAGGTATTTCCCTTGCTTCTTTCTAAAAAATGTTAGATTTTGGGACATTTCAAGTAAATTTCCAAATAGCAGTGTGACTGGCAGTGAAAAGTAAAAGTATTTCTTAGTATAAAAGTTCTTTGTTTTAAAAATATGAAGAACTATCTATTAGAATAGTTGACCTCAAATGGGTAACGTCCTTTTTCACAAATTTCAGCCAAGTTATCATTTCCCAATACACTGTGTGTTCTTGGTGTAACTGATCAATAAACCCCTGCAGTGGAGGAAAGATAGACAAGGACAACATAGTCATGAAGCTCGGGGAAAATTGTAGGGAATGACTGACCACAGCTGCAGCAAATAAAGCTGAAATTATCTCAGCACAAAGGGAACCAGTGGTGGCTTTTATTTTAGATAAGTGGTTACAACAGTTGAATGGATCAACTGGCTATGTTAGCTGACCAAATCAAGTAGTTATATCAGCTGAGTGAGTCAACTAGCTGTGTTACTGTTTGTCCCTGACTTAATCAAAAGATTATGAATGTCTTCCCGAGCTAGGTAGACCAGTATGCTAGGGTAGATTACATATATGGCTTAGTCCAAGGTGCAGTATAGGAAATGAACAATCAACAAAAAGAACTTGGAAGAGAACAGTGGGCTTTAGCTGGTTAAACACATATATTCCTTTCCAGATTTTGGGGATACCCAGTATCATGATGGTGAGTATATTATAAAGAATGATAATAATAATCATGTTTATATTGTAACTCAAATGTATATTGCAATTACTATACTTTGCTAAGTGTAACTTATGGTTGTATTGTGATTGAAGTACATTGCTGCATTGTTCTGCTAACATTAAATATCTTCAAGCCAGTAAATTTGGTATTAAACATTAAACCCTCCACAAGAGGAATGTCTGAAAGAAACTGGTCAGAGAGTGTTAGACTGATATTTGGTTTACTGCTATCTTGTCTTTACGTATAAAGAGCAAGCCTGGATTCCTTTCCATGGGAAGCACCTTCACAGAAAGCTTTTCATAGACAATGAAATCTCAAGCGTCTCCAGTATTCTGGTGAAGCTGAGTTGTAATGCAGAAGAAAACCCACAAAATTCTGAGGAGGCAGAGACAGAGCAAGTGAAAGAAAGTATGGCTATTTAATTTAATACTTACACCATGCAACAGAAAAAGAAGGACTCCTGGATTCAAGATTTCTACTCAGGTGTTTGCTTATATGTTTAGCTAATGACTGTTTAAAACATTATCTTTCTGAGGGGAAAGGATAAGAAAGGTTATAAGCATAACCCTATGACATAAGACTATCAGCATTACCTTTTAAATTAAAAATCTTCATACTGTTTTCCCAATGAATAACCACAAGGACTTCTGGAGAGAATAACAGCTCTAGCTCTTTATATATACGCCAGGTACTTCAGCTTTGAATAACTTTCTGAGATTTCAAAATAGAATTGTCCTTGAATCCTCTCCTAAGTAAGTCTTCACAGCTTCTTGCTTTCTGTAAATAAGTATAGCAAGTTGTCTATCACTCCTCTGGAGTTATAATGCACTTAGCATCATAATGCGGATACCACTTCCTGAGGCACAGAGAGATTTTGTAATACATAACGTTTGAGGGCCTAGTTCCTTTATTGGATTTAAGTTCTGAATCTATTTTTTTCCATAATATTAAAGCCCAGCAGGGCCAAAATCATTTAGGAAAATAATGCCTTAATCTTCCTTGAAGATTATCTCATAGCCAGGAAAACACTTGGGGAACAGTTAGAATAGACTATTTTGAGTTAGAATACAGTATTTCCTCCTACAGTAATTTCTTCATATCTTTTTAATGTAGGATATTGCTAAAAAAAAAAACCTATTTGAAATATATATGCTGTTTTGTGTTTCAGTTTTCCACTCTGAATCTTATTTTACACATAGCAGTTGTTCCAAGTCCACACAGTCCCCTCTTGTATTGCTTTCACTGCACTGTAGACATTGAGAGGCTCTTTAAATGAGACCCTATGCCATTTCTTTCTCTTTGGAATTTCTCTTCAAAACAGTATTTCAGCAGTCATTTACTCTTCTTGTTATGAAGAGAATGAAGAACATGAAAACCTATGGATGCTTGGCTGTATAAAGTCTAGAAAACTTTATATGAAGGAATTTTAATGTTTTATTAACATTTTTAACCGTGAGGAATTCAGCAAAACCAAGTACTTTCAAAGATTTTGAAAACTAAGCAGCTGCAGCATCTTCCTTTTGAAGATGTAAAGACCATTCTGAATAATAGATGAAGGATGGAGGAGTGTAATAATGTTGGGAGCCTTTCATCTCTCAGTTACATATTCAAAACTAACCTATAACAATATTGACCTTATTGACCAGAAGAGTATGTAAAGCGCTTGTTTAAAATATATATGACCTCAGTCTTCTCCTTACCTGGTCTTACAATATCATGCTAATAGTAGTTTCACATTATCAGTCATAAGCAATTATTTTCATTACATTCTTAAATCAGTCAAAAGATTCTAATGTTAGAAAAAAAAAAAGTTACATTAATGCCCACAGCAGATTAATAACAATAACAACAAAAGTAGGGTAAAACAAGGTAATATTTTTCAGACATGAAAGTAAATACTAGAGGAAAACACCTTTCTTTGAAGGAAGCTCGTTATTAAAAAATCCCAAACTTTTTTAGGACCACAAGAATAGAATAGACTATTTCAATTGGAAGGGACTTATAACAATCATCTAGTCCAACTGCCTGACCACATCAGGGCTGACCAAGAGTTAAAGCGTATTAAGGGCATTGTCCAAATGCCTCTTAAACACTGATAGACATAGGGCATTGACCACCTCTCCAGGAAGCCTGTTCCAGTGTTTGACCACCCTCTCAGTAAAGAAATGCATCTGTTGTCTTAGTTGTGTTTGATGTGATCTTGAGGAGTTCCTGTCGGCTAATAAAACTATGATGTTTTATGTGACAGGAAGAAATGTTCCTTTTTTGTCCTTGTCAACTGTGCCAGGTTACTGACCAAAAGAATAATGTTTCTATAATGCTAGAAAGGAAGTGACAGAACAGCTCTTGAGCATAAAAACAGACTCCCCTGTAACATACAGATAGAACTGTATTATTTCATAATACGATATTTGTACCTGAAAATGTTGCCGTTGATACAGTGAGTTTCTTACTAGACTCAGTTTAAGTTACTCAGCAAAATAAATATATTTCCTTTCCTTTAGGAAAGGAAAAGTAATGTATTTGGAAAGGTGGAAGAAATACAGAAATGATCTATCTTCTCTGAACACTTTCATTAATATGGCATCTTGATAAATACCAATATGTACTGATATATGCAGTTATTTGTTTATCTGTTTACTCTTCCAGCTAAAAGAATACTCTCAAGACACATATGACAAGCTTTACTAATAAAATAGCTGCTGAATCTCTACAAGAAACACTTTTCACTCAGGATTTCTAAAGGTCTGTCTGATCAGACTGGTCACAATGACCACTCCCCAAAGATAAGTTATTGACAATTGACCTATGTATGGAAAATCTGTCTTAGCCTGTTGTGTGACCACAAAATAAACTATTTATCTACCAATATTCCTTGTTTAGGAAGTGTGCTGACATACATTGAACAGGTGTGAAAATAAGAAAAACATTGATATATTCATTCAGATTTGGCTGAGGAAAGCACTGCCTAAGGATGTGATTAAAACATAACCAGACCCCTAACTCTGAGTGGGTTTTGCCTTGAGAGTCATTGGACAGCATGCTTTATCCCTGTAATAGTATCTCCTCCTTAAATGGTAGGTTAAGTTAGGAAGCATAAATTTTCTGTTCCCCTCAGAAATGTTGTAATGCTGCATAGACAAAATAATTCAGAATTCCTTCCATTATCGAGAAGGAACAAAGGGGAGTTTCACTTTCTAACCAGTTGAGAAGGTAATTTTTTTCCATAAAGGACAGATCTGGGAGACCTCTTCTCTGAAAACTTAATAATTATAAACTAAACAGGACCCATTTTCTCTAATGCAACTAGGGTGAATCTCTCAGTATGGAAGAAAGGAAAAATGTTCCTCTGTCCCCCAGTTCAGATGTAGACAATGACGTTCAAGATTATTAACAGAACAGGATGCACAGACAAACAAAGCAAGAATTATATATGCCTAAGAATCCTCTTTAGATAATTCTGAAGAAAAGAAAGAACTAAACAGAAAGCTTAGCAGAAATGGAAGAGGAGAAAATTCTATTCTAATTCTCTCCAAGGCTATAAAGAACCTACAGTTTTCCATATAATTACAGGAATAATGTGAATTATTAGTTCTTCAAAGTATTTTATTTACCATCTTTGAATTTTGCCTCCAGGTAAACATTAGTAAACAACAGGAAAAATAGTCCTTTATACCACTAACTTACTATCAGATATATCGAACCTTTGCTTCCTGCTTTAAAATGATGGTGTTGAAGAAAATTACTGTCTTGGACAAGATTGTTATTCACATTAATCTCTGCAAAATACATCCATTGCATGTTTAGCTGGAACCTATAGAATTCATTCATGAATAGGCTATTGCCTTTCTAAATAATGTAAGCATAGTCATCCCAGACAAACCTACTTTATAGTAAAGTATGGATGCGTATCTAATAATTAATTCCATGGTCTCAGAATACTTTGAATGTTGTATTCTCATACATAATTTATTGATTTATTCATTTGATGCTATTATTGTGAGATGACATGGTCCATAGGAATTTTGCTCTATACATTACTAATGAAAGCAATTAAGCTTCTTTTTGCTTGAATGAACCTCAAGTTATTGAATCAAGTATTTGTTTTTTCATATAAAGGGAAGTTGAATAGAACTTGGGCATCAGCCTTTTTAACCATTGCTACTGTAAAAGTACAGATTTTTCTTGTGAATACTTGCCACATAAATACAGATGACTAATAAAGCAGACTATTTAGCTTTCATCTAAATTTTTATACGTGTAAGAGCAAAACCAGAAAATGTACAAGGAACAGAATTTTTAAAATAGACAACAGCTACTCATGGTATTTAATCATGCCCAAAGATATATTTTTTCCTGACTGTAATGTCAGAAGACTATGTGGTGCAAAGAGATATTTCCCTTTTATTAAAGCTGTGGTACTAATTGACATTAATAAACAAATGAGCCAGAAAATTACATAATCTTTTAACTGAACTGGTAGTATAGAAACTGGTTAATAAATCCACTGTAAAATGTGGCACAGGAATTAGTCAAAGCAACAGACATATCAACTGTAAGGAGAGTTGTAGAATGAAATGCCCTTAAACTTTTTGGAGGCCTCAGGGCCTCACCTTTCCTCTAGAACTTCAGCTCCATGTCACTGAAGTGTATATCAGTTTTGATTCACAATCCTTTCAATTTCTTGTTTCTAATCTTGTTCCTTCAACTACCTGAAAGGGGGTTGCAGCAAAGTGGGTGTCGGTCTCTTTTCCCAACTAAGAAGTGATAGGACGAGAGGAAATGGCCTCAAGTTGCACCAGGGGAGGTTTAGATTGGATATTAGGAAAAATTTCTTCACCAAAAGGGTTGTTAAGCATTGGAACAAGTTGCCCAGGGAAGTGGTGGAGTCGCCATCTCTGGAGGTATTAAAAAGACATGTAGATATTTTAGGGACATGGTTTAGTGTGGACTTGGTAGTGTTACGTTAACAGTTGGACTTGATCTTAAGAGTCTTTTCCAACTGTAATGATTCTATGTTTCTATGAAAGGCAAGTGCAAGGTTCTGCACCTGGGATGACATAACCCAAGAACCCGGTACAAGCTAGGACCTGTGTGGCTGGTGATCAGCCTTGCTGAAAGGGACCTGGGAGTCCTGCTGGACAACCCGCTGAACAGGACTTGGCAGTATGCTGCTGCAGCAACAGAGATAAATCGGATGCTGGGTTATATCCACAGGAGTATTACTAGAAGAGATAGAGACATGATCATTCCACTCTGCTTGGAAGTACTGGTGGAGGAAAAGCTGAATGTGAGCCAGCAATGTGTGCTTGCAGCCCAGAAAGCCAACCATATCCTGGGATGCATCAAAAGAAGTGTGGCCAGCATGTTGAGGCAGCTGATTCTGTCCCTGCATTCTGCTCTGGGGAGACCCCACCTGGAATACTGTGTCCAGCCCTGGAGTCCTCAGTACAGGAAAGACATGGACCTGTTTGTGCAGGTCCAGAGGAGGGCCACAAAAATGATCAGAGGGATGGTACACCTTCCCTAAAGGGAAAGCTGAGAGTTAGGGTTTAGCTTCAAGAAGAGAAGGCTTTAGGGAGACCTTATTGTGACTTTTCAGTACTTAAAGGGGGCTAATAATAAAGATGGAGACAAAATTTTTTGAAGGGCCTGTTCTCATAGGACAAAGGGTAATGGCTTTAAACTAAAAGAGTGTAGATTTAGACTACGTATAAGGAAATTTTTTTTATGATGAGAGTGGTGAAACACTGGAACATGTTTCCCAGAGAGCTGGTAGATGCGCCATCCCTGGAAACATTCAAGGTCAGGTTGGATGGGGCTTTGAAGATGTCCCTGCTTATTGCAGGTGGGGTTGGAATAGATGACCTTTAAAGGTCACTTCCAGCCCAAAATATTCTGTGTTTCTATGATTCTACTCAACACTTGTCAGGCCACACCTCGAATACTGTGTCCTGTTCTGGTCCTCATAATTCAAGAAAGACACAGACAGACTGGAAAGGCTCCAAAGGAGGGCCAAAAAGATGATCAAAAGGCTGGAGAACCTGTCTTGTGAGGAAAGCCTTTTCTGCCTGGAGAAGAGAAGGCTCAAGGAGGGGACCTAGTCACAGTATACCAGTGCTTAAAGGGCAGGTACTAAAAGGATGGAGTCTCTCTCTTCACAAGGAGCCACATGGAGAAGACAAGGGGCAGTGGGTACAAGTTATACTGGGAGAGGTTTTCTCTTGACATAAGAGGGATATTTTTTTTACAGTGAGAACCACCACTCACCAGAACAAGATGCCCAAGGATGTGGTTGAGTCACAGTCACTGGAGATTTTCAAGATGTGACTGGACAGGGTGCTAGATAGTCTCATCTAGGTTCCCTTTACTATGAAGATTTGGACTAGGTGATCTTTCCTTCACACCTGGGCTATTTTAGTGAAAAAAGTCTTCAATGGATTGTTTTATTCAAGACTTCTTTTCCCAATCCATATCCCTGGGTTTTCATGTAGTCTAATCAACACCTGAATATCCATTAATAAATGAAAATTTCCAACTCCTTTTTTTTCTTGACCCTGCAATCCTAGCCATAATCCTAATCCTCATTTGACTTATAGTGTGTGGACGAATATGTTCACTAAGGAAGAATGTAAATAATACATTTATTTTTTTTTGTCCCTCAGCTTACACTAAAGGGAAGTTTAAATGATAAACTGAATTTTTAAACTATTATTTTCTGAAGGGCACCTATCTAGAAATATAGTCAGGTACAGAATGGTGAAAACTGGCATGGACATCTAATATGTTGAAATCCAGAGCTCAGAACACAGCTAGAATGAAGGATGCTGGAAGACTAACTCCTCTTTTTCTACTAGCTATAGATATAACCTAAAGATTTAACACAGACGACCATAGCACAGATGAATGGCCATAACAGGTTATTGTAACCTTTGACAGGTCATTGTAACCTCTGGCAACATAAGCTCTCATCTCTGTCCCAAGGAACCTTATGCTCAAACAACAGATTCCATTCTCCCATACCTAAACTTATTTTTTCCAATCATTATAGGTGTTCAAGCAGCAGTGAACAAGAACCTAGACATTTATAGTCACATGAAACATCCTTTTTTTTTTCCTCATTAAGCAAAGCAGAGTAATGAAACAATGAAAATCATATCATACATTATTATAAATTACATAATATACCTTTTGTTCACAGAGGGATCCTAGTCACAAAAGATAGTGACTCCTGAAACTTGTTCAATAGTTCTTCAACCTTCAGGACTCACCTTGCTGTGCTCAGCCTTTCTTTCTTTCTTTCTCTTTTTTTTTTTTTTTTGCTTCTTTTTCCTTCCAAATTAAGATACTATTAACATCCTATTAAATACATATAAGTGTCTTAGTTACTGAAGACACTAAATGGTGTCTTTCTATTGACAGTGCGTTTGTCTTGGCTTGCCTTGGCCCAATCAAGTTTTAGCTGGCTTTGATATCTGTCTGGAGGTAACTTCCTATATGGTAAAAGCTCTGGAAAACCTGGCTGTTCATCACATGGCAAGCAATAGCTTTTTATCTTGATTGAGGCTGGAAGAGACTGCTGTGCAACTTTCAAACATTGGGTGGACACTACTAAGAAAGAAGCAGGTTGTATAAAGAAAACTCACACAAATAAACACCGCTGCCTGTCTCTAAAACTGGGGCCATAAAAATCTCCACCATGAGCATCCCACTGTTCCCAGCAAAAGCCTTGAGATGCTCAGAAGTCATGATACAGCACCCTCCTCAACTATTCTTGAGGAAGACTGAACATTCAAATGCAGTGCAACAGTGGAAGGGTAAGCAGAGCACCAGAGAAAATAAATAGGTGCAGGAGACTGTTGTAGTTAATATTTTGTAGGAATATACACTGGTTTAGCATAGAAGTTTTTCTGTCTTAATTCAGTAATCTGGACTATAGGAGTGTTGAAACATAAACTAGAGTAACAAAAAATTCTTGGCTCCAGAAACCTAGTGTGTTCCTTTCTTGCACATAACAAGATTCTATGTGTAGCATGCTATAGCATATACACAGTACTCATTGGTTTTATTAAATTTGTGGCTCTTTTGCTGATATGGGAAGAACAAGAAAGAAGAAGTAATTCAGCATGCAGCCTTCTTATTTAAGCAAAATGAAGCCTACATACAATAAACATCATTACTTCGGTTATATTCATGTCCAAAGAAATTTCTGTTTCCTTATAAGTCCTAGCACTAGTCCTAACTCTAACATTTTACAGTCACCAAGTGCCTTCTGGCAGAACCACAGATCAATATAAATCACTGGCCTTTAAAAACACTGTCTCCAGTTTAGCCCTGAAGTCTGGTGCAGAATTAATAAACTGTTTTCTTCAGCTTTGCCTTTCTAGCACAAACCTTTGCATTAGTCACAGCCAGCTGTATATAACATGCAGTAGTTGTCAGTAAGTCCATGAACTTTGGGAAACCTTTTCACACACCTTGGACTCCAGGTTACATGAATATTAAACATTAAAATTAAATATTGAGTTCATCTTTTATGAAGATGTAACCATAACAGAAATGGGAATTTCCACCATTATCTTAACTACAAACAGATCTCTGATATGCAGAGCAGAATACCATCATATGAGCCTTAAGTTTTTGACATTGCAGCTCTACTTTTGGTCTTTAGAAATGCTGATGTTTCTGAAGAAAAAGCAATATACAATGGCTCTGTTTAATTTAAAGTCTATTACTAATCTTAATCATACCTAAGCAAAAAATACATTTACAAAACCTCAATATTGACCTTCCATATTTTCAGGTGTCACTTTAATCCAGAGAGCCCTTAAATTTGTGAAATAATCCAAACCCTTAAACTCTTCTTTTTCCAATATTAAATGATGATTCAATAATGAACACAAGTCTCCTTCTGAACTCTAATCTGAGTTTTAATATTTTTTGTTAACAACAATTCCAGGCATCCATGTCTTCTCCTCAGTTCCTCAGCTCATTCCAAATTAGATTCCTTTTTTTGTTTTGGCTGTGAAAAAGTCTCCTGTGAGACTTTTCAGTGCAATTCATGGCAGTTCCCTCTTGAATACTTACCTCCAGTAATGCAGCTAAACTTTTGGTCTTTGCTTTGACCTTGAAATAATGACTTTTCCCCATCACCTTCCTTGTTCCATACAGAAGGCCCATTGATAACAGAGACAACTGCTTAGACCACTTCATATCCATCATCATTAGTCCTTGTGACTGCTTTGTTAAAAAAGAGCTACTAGAGTTGTGGAGAGTGTTAACTATTCCAGCTCTTCCTGAAAAGGAAGGTGCACAAAGGCAGCTTATGTGCTTCATGGTTAATCTGGTATGTCTCAATCAAAAAGATCTAGGTCATCCCAGTTACCCTATTTTGGTCCTAAGATTGATGTCTTCTGCTGGAAAGACACCTGCACTGAGGACTGCAACTCACCCTGCTTCTCCTGAAATGCTCTTTTCAAAGACTTAGTCATCTTCCCACAAGTTAAATCTTTTGATCCATGGAATTGTTGCATTTCATGATTACCCTCAGAGAAGTCTCAGCTTCTCTCGACTGCCTTAGTCCCCAGTTTCGATTTCTATTTTACCGTATTTTTAAGCCAATCACCACAGATGTTCTTGGCCTATTGTTGCATTGATGCTCAATGCAAACCCTCTGCAGCAGAGACATCCTACTCAGCACTGTTTTTCTGCACTTGCACATTCACTGTATTGCTATTCCTTCCCACCACTTCAGTGTTAAATTTCTGTTTCTGTTCTATCAACTATTCAATCACTGACTTCAGACACATGATTTTGCACTCCACAGTGACAAGTTCCCCTTTTATTTCCTTAATAGAGTAGTCAAGGTTACCACTCTCCACATACTAAAGCAACCTCAATCTACTTTAGTTTTAGTGTTTTCCTGACAGACTGTGAATGCTTTTTTTCAACTTCTTTCAATTCATCTTCACATTTCCTGCTACCACAGACAAAGGACCTTCTGGATGACCCACATCCCTAAACTTTCCTTTCAATGGGAGAAAGTAATTTCCCTGCCAAGCCTGGAGGGGAAAAGCGGTTACCTGTAAATTTGATAGCAACCATCTCTAAAATCCTAGCAGGAAGTCTCAGATGATCACATTCAACGCAGTGAAATACTGAATAGTTGTTTTCAGTTTTTCTTACTATTGTGTTCTACTTTTGTAGTCTCTGGCTGCAGTTCCAAAGCACCTGGGATTCCCAGACCCCCATCCAAAAGGACCTGAGCTGGTCTCATTTTCCACCAAGCTGTGACACTTTTCTCCTAGTCACTTCATTTAGGCAATTTTTGTCATGCACAGAGAGAATCTGAAAACAATATATATATATGACTGGAAAGTATGGAAAAAAAAAAGAAATAAAACCCCAACTATTACTTATTGATTAATACACCAGAGAGACACTAACAAGCTATACACAACATTAATATTTTTACAATTTCATGACAAAACTTTGCTGACCATTAGTCATCAACCAGGAGAGGAAAAGTTTCTACTGCTCTTTAGAATAGGCTGATTATTAATCATAGAATCATAGAATGGTTTAGGTTGGAAAGGACCTTGAAGATCATCGAGTTCCAACCCCCCTGCCATAGGCAGGGACACCTCCCACTACACCAGGTTGCCCAAGGCCACGTCCAGCCTGGCCTTGAACACCTCCAGGGATGGGGCCTCAACAACCTCTCTGGGCAACCTGTTCCAGTGCCTCACCACCCTCAAAGTGAAAAACTTCTTCCTAATGTTCAATCTAAACCTGCCCTCTTCCAGTTTGAAGCCATTCCCCCTTGTCCTGTCACTACATGCCCTAGTAAAAAGTCCTTCCCCAGCTCTCCTGTAGGCCCCCTTTAGGTACTGAAAGGCCGCAATAAGATCTCCCCGGAGCCTTCTCTTCTCCAGGCTGAACAGCCCCAACTCCTTCAGCCTCTCCTCATAGGAGAGGTGCTCCAGCCCTCGCATCATCCTCGTGGCCCTCCTCTGGACACGCTCCAGCAGGTCCATGTCCTTCTTATGTTGGGGACTCCAGAGCTGGACGCAGTACTCCAGGTGGGGTCTCACGAGAGTGGAGTAGAGGGGCAGAATCACCTCCCTCGCCCTGCTGGCCACACTTCTTTTGATGCAGCCCAGGATGCGGTTGGCCTTCTGGGCTGCGATCGCACATTGCTGGCTCATGTTGAGCTTCTCGTCGATCAGCACACCCAGGTCCTTCTCCTCAGTGCTGCTCTCCAGCCATTCCCTGCCCAACCTGTAATTGTGCTTGGGATTGCCCCGACCTAGATGTAAGACCTTGCATTTGGCCTTATTGAACTGCATGAGGTGGGCTTGGGCCCACCTCTCTTAATGCTGTTCATTTGCCACCTTCTGAGTCCCTGTTCTTTCATTTAGGAATTTATACCTCTTATGTTTGTATTTTCTCTTTGTACTCTTTGAAATGTTAGTGATCCTTGTTATCAACAGCCTTACCTGTCTGAAATCTTACCTTTCTTACTCGGCATAGTTATACGCTAGAGAATTTCTTACAGATCTTTCTTATTATCTAGCAATTCTCTCAGAAGTCTGAGTCAAGGTTATACAGTTGTGCCCCATCACAGCTGAGCAGAAAATGAGGAGGCAGTTACACACCTTGCCTTCTTCCTACTTTTCACCTTTAGTCTTGCTTTTTACCCAATCCTTCCTTTTCCTCCCTCCCTTCCTCTCTCTTCCCTCCCTCTCTCACCATCTCCCTCCCTCCTTCTCTGCCCTCCCTCCACCCCCTCAAGATAAAAGATGGTGGCAAAATAAGAAAACCTCAGCTCTCAGCTGAGCCACAGAAGAACTTAACAAGGCTACAACTGCTAACACTCTCCAAAGTCTCTTTCTGCTGACCCTAACCTCCTCTGTTGTATCACTAGTAAGCCTACAGATCAGTCAGACCTTGTCCCTGGCTACTTCTGCTCTTTTTGCTGATGCCGAAAGCAGCACCATCCATGTCATTTCCATCACTGGAAATCCACGAGGATGATCCGAGGGCTGGAGCACCTCTCCTATGAGGAGAGGCTGAAAGAGTTGGGGCTGTTCAGCCTGGAGAAGAGAAGGCTCCGCGGAGATCTTATTGCGGCCTTTCAGTACCTAAAGGGGGCCTACAGGAGAGCTGGGGAAGGACTTTTTACTAGGGCATGTAGTGACAGGACAAGGGGGAATGGCTTCAAACNGGTTTCCCTGAGAGGTTGTTGAGGCCCCATCCCTGGAGGTGTTTAAGGCCAGGCTGGACGTGGCCTTGGGCAACCTGGTGTAGTGGGAGGTGTCCCTGCCTATGGCAGGGGGGTTGGAACTCGATGATCTTCAAGGTCCTTTCCAACCTAAACCATTCTATGATTCTATGATTGTCTTGCATCTAACTTCTCAAGTGTATCATCTTCAAGAATACCAGGCGTAGGCTACATCCAAGAGTGTCAGGGTTAGCTGAAACACCTGGGAACAACAGCCTTGTTTTGAGCATAAGACTGTTGGATAATTTCACAAGAGACACAATTCATTTAGTCTTTTCCATAGTTCTAATCCTAACTTTAACCCTAAGCTTAGGCACTGAGCTTGAGAGGGAGCTACAAGGTTGATCTTGATGACCCTGTTTGGTTTCCTGTTTTTAGCATGAGTCCCGGTGTTCTCAGATTTCATCTTAGCCTTGATATCACTTCAAGCATCAAATGTAATGAGATATATTCTGATTTTTTTCCCTAAGAAACTGTAATCCTAGCCCAAATCTTAACCATAAACTCATCTTTTTTCTTTAATTTGTTTCCTTTATTTTTCTCTCTCTCTCAAGAAAAAAAGCAGCATATTTTTATGTCATTTCTGTAATGCTTGAATTTGTGGAAACAGGGAATATTTTCCTGATTATTACTAATTTTATGAATGTTAATAGTTCTCCAATAGTTCATAGTTCTTTGATTTTATTAATTCTTCAGTGAGTTTGATTTTTAGAGATAACAAATCTACTTTCTCCTCACATATTTTCAAATACTGCAAAGTGACATCTATTTTGAGCTGTCATGTAAAACACCTGTTGTTATGTAATTGATGTGCTTTTCAGGAAATTTTCTATTGCTGCCAAGAAATCCAATCAATGCGAAAATATGGATAACACTAAGCTGATTTATCTTCAATATAGCTGGGATTGTGAGCCCGGCTTTTTTAGATATTAATGACTATCCATTCAATGTTTAGTTATTAGTACAGTGGATCTACTCTGTTATTGATGCATAAGATCCAACAATACATGTTGTATACCCAGAGGGAGCAGTTTCTTTTCTCTAAAACCTTACTGATCTTTTTTTAACATTAAATTTAGAATGTACTGGTGACTAAATATTTGGACTTGGTTTATATACGTTCAAATACAGTAACAGGATGCTTTCTTTAGTTTGATTTTGCCCTGTCACATGTTTCCTGTGGAATTAGGACATTTTTTGGGTAACAGAAAACCTTCCGTCTTAGCAAGAGTACTTGCGGGAAAACCAAAAGTGAAAAAACAAAACCAAATCCAAAATGATGTTTTGCCTCAGGTCTTTGAGGTACCATATCTTTGTGTGTGCAGCTGAAATGAGAGCCTAAATCTGTTACCAGTGGACGATACTGAAGACTCAGGCAAATAATGAGCTCAGTCATGATGCTGATATTGTAGTCTCACTTCTATCGGCACTTCCCTTCAACCGTAAAGGGGGAATGGCTCAATGTTATCCATTTATTATTGTCTCACTTAACTCAAGACAACTGAAGGTAAAAATACAACTGATGTCTAGATAGATGGATAGAGAGATAGATTATAGAGTGACTGGCGGGTTACTCTTGGCTAGCAGCCAAATGCCTACCTAGCTGCTTGTACACTCCTTCACCCTCAGTGTAAAAGGGGAGAAAATAGGAAGAAGGACAAGAAAGCTTGTGGGTCAAGATGAAGACAGAGAGATCATTTACCAATTACAGTTGCAGGCAAAACAGACTTGACCTGGTGAAATGAATTAAATTTATTGCTAATTACAGTGAATATCTTGGTTAGTGGAAAACAAAAAGACAAACATTAAAACAACAGCTTTCCTCTTCCGCTTTCCCCAGGTCAGCTTCACTCCTTCACTCAAGACTCCTGTCCCCCCTCCCCAGGTGATGTGGTGGGGGATGAGGGGTGGGTGGGGGTTACAGTTGGTATATGACAATTTCTCTCTGTCATTCCTTCCTTCCCACACTTCTCTTACAGCATGGGTTCTCCATGGGTGGCAGTTCCTTTGGGAATATCTATCTGCTCCAGCACAGGTCATCTGTGGGTCGCAGGGGAATCTCCACTCTAGCATCATGGAGCACTGCCTCCTCCTTCTTCTTCTCTGACCTTGGTCTTCCCTTTGTTCTTTCTCACTCTTTTTGTTCCCTCCTCCTCTTTCTGTGGTGCTTTCTGCCCTTTCTTGAACATGTTGCCCCAGAGGTGCCGCCATCTTGCCCAAGGAGCTCAGCCGTGCCTTGTGATGGGTCTGTTGGAGCCAGCTGGAACTGTATGTATCTGGCACGGGGCAGCCCACAGCCTCTCCTCACAGAGACCACCTCTGCAGCCACCCCCATACGTCTAATACCAACACCTTAACACATACACCTAATATAAATAGGTAGGTAGGTAGCTAGATAGGTATGAACATATAGACATACAGAACACCACTATGAATAGTTGTTGAGGATGTAAGTGATATTAAAAAAAAATTCTGCATTTAGTTCATTTATGCTACATTTAGACTAGAAATACCTCTCCTCTCTCTCTTCCCCCTTTTCCTCACTCTTTCACCTTGTTCCTTGTGAGAAGGTAATCCATCTGCGTGCATACCATCTGCCTCTGGTGACCTTTGTTTAAGAGTGTCTACCCAGAGTCTTTGAGCATCTGCCATTAGACAATCCCTTTACTTGAGAAAGCTTCACAGCTTATTGAGCACTTTTCTGTATACTCCTTTGGATGGATCTTATGTCATCCTTTGGTCTGCTTGTGGAGTTAAGTAGCTATTATGGTGAATTGTCCCTTTGGTGTTCACTGAAGCCCAGAGAGGTTTAGTCTTTCACAATGAAATTAATTTTATTTCTTCCTTATCTAGGAGAAAATCTGTTTCTTAATTCAAATATAGGTTTTCTTCATATTCACTTCCTTAGACATGGTTGTTGCAAAAAATGACTATGGAATATAGCACGGCATTGGTTTCTGCTTCTGATCTGCAGTGAGCATGTAAATATTTCTATATATGCAAGTGATACATAAAAAGTTATAAAAGACAACTCACCTTAAGATGAGTTATGAAGTATTGAATAAACAAAATTACTAAAAGAAGGTTTCCTTGCTCTCTTTTCTGTAGTAGATTGTTGAGACAATCAAGCAAACAAAATAAAAATAAAGAGACTACTGTTTAAACTGTACCTTAGTTTGAAAGGCTTTCCTACTACACATTGAAAAAAACTTTGGTTTGCTTTTAGTTCACAGACATCAAACAATAGAACTAGGAATAGTTTACACTGCAGAAAATATCTGTGCTTCATATTCTATAGTATTCTCAAGCATACACTTTCTTAGTCTATGTGCAAGTTTTAATATGAAGTTTTCACCTGAATTTTGCAAAATATGAACAATGATCAAGATCTTGAGATAAGCTTTTCAGCTTCAATTGTTGATCACTGAGAGATACAAACCATGTCATGCAGACATTTATTTAATGATAGTTATAGACGATATAAATTCAGATAAAATTATTGCATTTATTTGACCTGCAGAATTAGACTTAAATAAATTTATCTGGTAGAAAATTATATTAATTTAAAATATTCACCAGTTTGTCCTTTAAAGATCAAAGGAATGTTGTAGAGCATTCAATCTGTACAATTTGAAGTGGAAAATACAAAAAAACCCTCTCTAACGGAAGTTGATTGAATTCAATCCCAGAAAAATGTTTGACTTCAAAAGCAGCTAGATCCAAGCTGGTCCATCCACTTTACGGAAGTGCAGGATATCTATATAACATTCCAAGTATAAGTGACACCATTGTAACACTAGTGTGAAAAGAATGAAGCGAAAGTTAAACTCCAAATATAGAAGGAGGTCATGAAATAAAATGATAATATTGTTAGTCAAACACAGAGAACTCTAAAGTGTGCTCAATGAGAGAAAAAAAGCCATCAATTTACTCAGACTTTTTATGTGTTTGTGCACATTTAAGATAGTGAAGGATAATGTGAACTAAGCTAACTCAGAAGTTAGAGAAAATATGGAGTGAAGTATAATTGAATAGGCTGTAGATCTTTTGAAAGGTATTGGTCAGCTGTAACATTTCAAATAAGTCACCATGTAAAATATAACATAGTTTTATTTAGTTAACTTTAGCTATTTATGCGTAAGAATAGCTTTTTAACAAATTTATAAAGGATTTCTGTAGCAAGTGCTCACTAGGTAAGTATATCTAATTGCCTTTCTGAAGTGACAACTGTGGGAAAAAAATAGTAGCTTTCTGAGGTAGTCAGATTTATTAATTCAGAGTGTGAATGGATTAAATCTTAAGAGAAGCCACAGTACTTTGGAGAAGTCAGAGTGTACAGTTAGTGACCTATTCATTCTACTGCACAAAAAAGTGTCAGAATTTCATACTAAGTAATCCAACAAAAAGAAGTACAGAAAGGGCAATTCATGCTGGGGGTGGAATATATTCAGCACAAAGAAAGTTTCCTGTACATTTAGCTTCATAATTTCATGCTTGAGATGCCAGTACATCATGGATAAGAAAAGGTAAAATGATGTTGTGTCTAAGTGAAATGGAAAACCATTTGGACATAAACTCTAGCTCTTTTTTTTTTTTCCTAAATAAAAAAGAGCAATTGAAATTAGAAATATGCTTAATGGTGCAGAAATAATTTGAATGCCACCAAAGATAATATACAGTTAACTCTCAGCTTGTCCACTTTATTTCTAACCCAATTTAACTAGCAGACTTCACAAACTATATCTTATATCTGATGTTCCTAACAAATGTGAATGTACATATGACTTAATGTGATAAAGATCGTGAGGCTGATCTTTGTAGTATCTATCAGTAAAATAAGCTGTATAATTTCAATAGATGGAATTAAGGTACAGCAGTGGGTTATACACATCTTAAAAAAAAATCCTATTCTAGTAATGTTCAGTCAATGAATACAGGTATGGCGAGATCAATGTTGCCCACCATTACAAAACAAAGGGTAAACCACCAGTAATGTTATTTAAAATCATTATTTTACTCACTAAATCTCTATCTGGATTTGCAGAAGCTAGTCAGTGGGAAGAATGCAGGCTTAAACTACTGCTCTGATAGAATGTCTTAATGAATACTTAATCTCATTGTTGAGGTGTCTATATTGACTTTCAGTTGACATTAACATCAATGGCAGTGATATTAGGTCAATGACTGCCTCTTTTAAAAATCTAATCTGTAGACCTGAATGGCATTAATCATAGAATCATGGATTACCAGGTTGGCAGGGACCTCAGGAATCATCTCATCCAACCTTTCTTGGCAAAAGCACGGTTTGGACAAGATGGCCCAGCACCCTGTCCAGATGAATCTTAAAAGTGTCCAATGTTGGGAAATCCACCACTTCCCTGGGGAGATTATTCCAATGGCTGATTATTCTTAGTGTGAAAAAATTTCCTCTTGTGTCCAACCAGAATCTCCGCAGGAGTAACTTGTACCCATTACCCCTCGTCTTTTCCATGTCACTCCTTGTAAAAAGGATGTCTCCTTCTTCTTTGTAGCCACCCTTTAAATACTGGAACATAGTGATAAGGTCTCCCCTAAGCTTTCTTTTCTCAAGGCTGAACAAAACTAATTCTCTCAGCCTTTCCTCATCTGGCAGGCTTCCCAGTCCTTTGATCATCTTTGTGGGCCTTATCTGGACCCTCTCCAGCCTGTCCACATCTTTTTTGCATAGTGGGGACCAAAACTGAACACAGTACTCCAGGTGTGGCCTGACAAGTTCTAAGTAGAGTGGCATAATGATTTCTTTATCTCTGCTGGTGATGCCCTTGTTGATGGTGATGCCCCAGCATCCTGTTGTCTGTCTTTGCCACAGCAGCACACTGTTCACTCATATTGAGCTTGTTGTTCACCAGGACCTGCAGGTCCCTTTCCACAGAGCTGTTCCCCATCTGGGTAGATCCCAGCCTGTGCTGCACTCCTGGGTTATGTTTTCCCAGGGTCAAGACCTTACACTTGTCCTTGTTGAACTTCATAAGGTTCTTGTTAGCCCATTCTTCCAGCCTATCCAGGTCTTCCTGCAGGATGGGTCTGCCTTCCAAAGTGTCCACTTCCCCACGCAGTTCGGTATCATCAACAAACTTCATCAAGGTACACTTGATCCCATCATCCAGATCAATTATGAAGATATTAAAACAGCTTCGCGCCCAGTATCGATCCCTAGGGGTCCCCACTTGTGACAGGTTGCCAGTTTGAAAAGGAGCTATTTACCACCACCCTCTGGGTGCAGCCTGTCAGGCAGCTCCCCACCCACCTGTCGCATTATGAGTATAGTTTTGACATTTGTTTGTTTCAGAGCCCCTACAAAGGACTTTCACAGAGACAGTTTCACAAAGTTGAAAAGATAAATGATTTATTGAAGCAACGTATAGATTCAGAATTGCCGTTGATAAACACACTACCTGCAATAGCACTAATATATTATAATAGTGCTAGCAAAATAAATGAATATGTGCTCTCCTGAGTGTTCTTCACCAAAAGGTGAAGGTGCAATGCTTACCAAGAGGGCATCCTTGTCTTGGTGTAGGAAGAGCAGCATAGCCCATCAACTGTCTCTTCTAGGTCTCTAGTCTCTTATCCCTCTGAGAGGTGTCTCTAAGAGATAATTTCCTCAATATCCTTTGTATCCTACCTAATCTTACCTGCCCTGCCCCGTCCCCCAGGGTGACATTTTAATATGATTTGGGTGGAGAGTCAAGTACTATATTCATATATGTTTAACATGTCCTTCTTTAAGCTCATTATCATATTCAGGAATGTCAACTTTGTAATTCATTTCATGGATAGTCAAGAAAAAGGTCTCACTCTGGGCACCGCAGCCTTCAGGATTCTGTACTGAAACTGTTTATCTGCTTATTCCTTCATTCCTGCAATCTTTAGCCAAAACAGGACTGTCCTATCGCTGCAAGACTCCCTCCTTTGGCTGCTTCTCTTGCCAACCTCTCAGATCTCCACCCATAAGATTCTCACAAGACATAAGCAGACACCAGTGTTTTTAACCTCTTATGTGCCAATTCCCACACCACCGCACAGACCATTTGTCTGGGCCATAACACATCAGTTTCTCTAGGAGGAGGCTGTGGGGAACCATGTCAAAAGCCTCGGAGAAATCCAAGTAGACAATGTCCACCACTCACCACACATCAAGCAAGCAGGTTACATTGTTGTAGAAAGCAATCAGGTTTGTCAAGCATGATTTGCCCTTGGTGAATCCATACTCACTTTTCCCAATCACATGCTTCATTTGACTTGTGATAACCCCCAGGAGGATTCGTTCCGTAACTTTCCCAGAGGCTGAAGTAAGACTGATGGGCTTATAATTTCCTGGATCCTCCTTTATACCTTTCTTGTAGATAATGGTGACATTAGCCTTTTTCCAGTCTTCTGGGACATCCCCCAGTCTCCACAACTTCACAAAGATTATGGAGAGTGGCCTTGCAACAATGTCAGACAGCTGTCTTAACACCCTTGGGTGGATAGCATCAGGGCCCATTGATTTGTAGGGGTCAAGCTCCTGTAATAGTTCACACCAACACTTCCTTCACTGACAGTGGGTCTGTGTTCACATCAACCTGGATTTTTGTTCCCGAGGCCTGGGGCCCAACAGTGCTGGTAAAGACAGAGATGAAGGAAGTGTTGAGAACCTCTGCCTTTCCAACACTGTTGGTGATTAATTCACCTCTCCTGTTTAACAGTAGGACAATATTTTCTTTCTGCTTCTGTTACCAGAAGAACCCTTTCTTGTAGTTTTTGACATCTCTGGCCAATTTCAATTTGAGCTGAGCTTTTGCTTGTCTAACTGCATCTCTGAATACCCTGGCAATGGGCTGTAGTTCTCAACAGATATTCATCTGCTTTTCCATCTCTGTTATGCTTCTCTTTTGGTGTTGAGCAGACTCAGAAGCTCGCAGTTAAGCCAACAGTGTCTCTTGCTCTGCCTACTTCCCTTATCTTTAAAGGCGGTGAATTGTTTTTCTGCTTCCAGAAGGGCATTCTTGAAAAGCTCCCAGCATTTGCTAACCTCTTTATCCTCCATGGAAGCTTCCCATGGAATCCTTCCCAATTGAGCTCCAAGTGACCTGAAGTTTTCTCTTCTAAAATCTAAATGTTTTATCTTAGTACTAACCTTCAGTGCACTCAGCAGGTTCCCAAACTCTACAACATTGTGATCAGTGCAGTCAAGACTATCACTAACCGAGATATTACAAAGCAGGTTTACTTGATTTGTGAGTAGCAAGTCCAGCAGTGCCTCATTTCTGGTTGGCACATCTAACATTTGTATGAGGAAGAAGTCCTCTACTCATTCCAGGAACTTGATGGATGATATGTGAGCTGCTGTATTGTTGTTCCAACAGATGTCTGGGTCATTGAAGTCACCCGTAAGAACCAGATTCTGTTGACTTGAAGCTTGCTTAAGTGACCCAAGTATTGCTTTGTTGGCCTTATCATCTTGGTTTGGAGGTTGGTAGCAGATGTCTACTGTAAAATACCCCTTGGAAATGGCCCCTCTGATCTTGACCCAGAGGCATTTGATATGGCTTCTGCAGTCACTGTAGTTGACTTCTACACATTCAAGGTTCTCCTTAACATATAGCGCTACTCCTCTTCCTCTTCTTTCTTGTCTGTCATTATGAAACAGCCTATAGCCTTCCATCGTGATCCTCTAGTCATTTGAGTTGTCCCACCATATTTCAGTTACTCCTATGATATCACAANTCTACTGTAAAATACCCCTTGGAACTGGCCCCTCTGATCTTGACCCAGAGGCATTTGATATGGCTTCCGCAGTCACTGTAGTTGACTTCTATACATTCAAGGTTCTCCTTAACATATAGCGCTACTCCTCTTCCTCTTCTTTGTCTTCTGTTATTATGAAACAGCCTATAGCCTTCCATCGTGATCCTCTAGTCATTTGAGTTGTCCCACCATATTTCAGTTACTCCTATGATATCACAACTTTCTGGCTGATTCCTCCTGTTTGTTCCCCAGGCTGCATGCATTGGTATACATACACTTGTGGCGACTGGTCTTCTAGTTCACACCTTGGGAGGCAGCTAAGGAACATAAGTTGCTGCTCTGGTTGGCCTGGCTCATTCCCCAGTTGGCTGCAATGGCGTGAGCATTGCTACTTTGGAGCCCGCCCCCCTGAATCTTTCAGTTTAAAGCCTACCTCACCAAGTTGGCCAACCTGCTGCCAAACATACTCTTGCTTCTTTATTTCTGGTGAATCCCAACCCTCCCTAGCAGGCTATAGTCATCGAAGAATGTCCCATTATCATAAAAGTCAAAACACTCATGATGGCACCAGCCACAAAGCCAGAAGTTGATTTGCATTATACATCTATTTCTGGCTGCACCCTTTGCTCTAACTGGTAAAATGGAAGACAAGATAACTTCGGCACCAATACTTTTCACTTGCACCCCCAGGGCTTTGCAGTCTTCACTGATTCTGCCCAGGTTCCATCTTGCAGTGTCATTCATGCCCAGATGAGAGAGTAGCAGTGGATAGTAGTCTGTGGCCTTGCCAGTTTGTGGCACGCTCTCAGCAACATCTTGGACCTTAGCTCCTGGAAGGCACCATACCTCTTGTGACTCCATGTCAGGCTGGCAGATGGGTGCCTCAGTGCCCCTTAATGGATAGTCACCTACTATGAGCACTCATTGTTTCTTTTTGCAGCATCCACTGTGTGCTGCTGGTAAAGTTTCTCCTTGCATACCTTGCTCATGGGTGTCTACACCTGTTAAACCTTCATATCTGGTTTTGATTGTAATGTTGGAGGGTGGGGACTGAAGCAGAACCCTGCTTTTGTGGGTCACCAGGATCCAAGGTGCCTCATTCTCTGCGGTGTCTGCCACAGGAACATGGTTCTGAAACCACTTATCTATCTCCATCTTGGCCCTTCTAATACTGAGCAGCCTCTTAACCGTTTCCTGCAACTCAGCCACATGATGCAACAGATCATCAACCCGTGCACAACTTTTGCAGGTACTTTCCTTTTCTCCAGGAGAAGAATATGGGCACTCACTGCAACCTACCATCTGTACTTGTACTCCTTCCCTACCAGTTCCATCTGGGTGGAAGTGTCAGACACCTCACAGGCTTTCTCTGCAGAAACACTGCTTTTAAGTCTGAGGTGAATGTCTACCATCCTGGCAGAGACCTTGTGAGCTGGTAGGGTGACTATGCCCTTCCTGTCTGCCCTTCCGCACAAAATGATGCACCTACGTTCTGTTCACAATGCTCCTGATCACTAGTGCTCCCCAGGCTGCTTTTTATAGGTGTGAAGGTGGTCGCGGTTGCTCTGGCAATGCCCAAGCCTCATCAGCATCTCCCACAAGAGCCGCTGGCTCCTGGCGTGTCTCTCTGCTGCCCCAGTGTTTCCCTGCCTGAGGAAAACCGCCTGTGCACCAAGATCTGCTGCTCCGCTGCGGGTCAGGCTGGCTCCAGAGCAGCTCCCCTCAGTGATCCAACTTAAGACATTAACACATATCAGTAATAAATATATTGCAAAGCAAACCTTGGACTCATGAAGACTCACATGTTCAATATGGGAATTAAATGGAATCTTTCCATAGAAGGGCACGAAAATATAATTTGTTAGTTTTGATTGGATAAAAAAAAAAGTGCTGATGGGTCTTAAGTATCTGGAGAAGAAAAAGGCTTTACAAGGAAAAGATATGAAAACTTCTCACCTTTTTAGATATTTAGGCCTTATAGTGTTTTTAAATGGTAGTATTATTTCTTACTTTTAATTTTGGTTTTCTTGAACAGTTGACTGCTGTTTTCCAAGGCACTTTTTTATGCACAATAAATATTCATGTAAAACACCTCAGATATTGAAAACTCAAAAGCTTAAGGTTCCAATAATAAACAGTGAATCACCTTGATTTCAGAGATGGAAGATTGAGCTGTTAAAACAATATGTGACTTAGCTATCTTAAAGTGAATTAAAATAAATAAAATAAGAATGAAAAAAAAAACCAACATATTTCTCTGGTCAAAGCCAAGACTAAATCTTGGCAAAATTTGAGATATTAATTTCTGACAACTTATTGACCAGATTTGTGAATAAATCCCAGAGAATTATATGCAAGAAGAAAATTACCAATGAATTATACACAATGACTGAGCATTTTTTGTTTCTTTGCTTTGTGTGTTTGTTTTTTCCTGGTTGTAGAACTGATTGCAACTTTTTGGAGTAAACATTGTTACAAGGCTTGCTAATATGTTTTTAAACAATTGAATGATATATTTCTTTTCTGCCTTACATCTAATCACGGCTGGAGTGATGGATTTTTTAACATGATTTTTCTATATTGCTCTTCAAACTGACAAGTTAACAATAATTTATTTCAACTAAGGTAGCTAATTTTTTTCCATTCCCTAAGTGGATTTATCTCTCTTATGTTAAAGTATATGAACATTAATATAATAATTTTAAAATAATTTCTTATAGGGCAAAATGTTAAAAAAGCAAAAAGAATATGAGAAAATTAGAGGATTTGGAATGATGAATGTTGACTTCTGTAACTACAGAAAAATTTAATGTCAAATAAAAATTTAATAACAGATATTAGTCTGAGAAAGGAAAAAAGAAAACAGCATGAGAGAGTGAGACTAAGAAAACAAACAAGAAATCAACCCTAAATATCTGAAATCAGAAAATTATATATCTTTCAAGATGTGAACTTTAGCAAATATTCCCAATATGATGACATGAATGCACTATGAAATTTTATAGAACACTCTAATAAAATTAAATTTATCTAAACTTAAAAATGAAAGAAAACAAGTAGTAGAAACAAAAAAAATCTAGCTGAAAAGGTATAGCATCCACTATCTGAAAGGAACACCTGAAAAAGAAAAAAATCTCTGCTGAGAGAAAGAAATTGTGTAATCAAAAAAGAATTGCCGAAACACGCTGCCTCCTGTCCCCACTAAATGAATGTATAATCAAAACAGGGGTGAAAAAGCCCGTATGCTATATAACAAACATTGCATATTCAAGGAAAAATTCTGAATAGTCTCTCTGGTATAGTTAGTAAGCTCAATATTGTTTATTGTCTCCTTTTCTCTCTGTCCCCACACCTTCTCAATAGAAGCATTACAGAAGCTTTAGCAGGTATAGTGGCACTTTAAGACAGTTGTATGACGCAGCATTGCCCCATTTCCCACTTAGATTAGAGGCAATTTTGAATATGTAAACATTGTACCAGGATTATCAAGTGCAGAAGCTGTTGCCTACCCCTAAAAAGATACTGGGAATAAAGCAAAATTCAGAACAGGTGTTTCTGCTGAGGAAGACAACTAGAGGGGGCTTTGGATAATGTGGCTACATCTGTGTTGGTAAACTAAACTGGCCAAGAGGTAAACAGGAATGATAGAATATGATCTCCTGCAGCATTTAATTAATGCCCATATCATGGTTAAAAGAGTAACATAGAGAACAGACTATTCTCAATAGGCAGTTTAGTAATGGCCAATCTGTTTTGGAGGGTGACAGAATTCAATATTATAGATATAAACCATTCTATAACAGCTAGTCTCACCGCCAGGAAATAGTCCAGGACACATCCAAACTAATACAAAGCACACAGCCTCAGAAGTTGATCAAAACATCCCGGATGAATATGGTTGCAAGGTTTAAGAGAAAAGGTATTTATTTTAGTTAAAGATGTCATAGGTGGTTTGAGGGCTCAAGGCTGGAACACTAAGAATATGAAAAGCTAAAACTATCTTCTTTTCAGACTCCAGAAGCCAGCTGAATGTACCAGTATGTAACTTGTACTAAGAAGGATTTTCAAAAATAGACAGCCCTGTATGGGAAAGTAAGAAATACAACTGACGTGGGATTTGTGGACCATTGTATCCACCCCTTTCATGTCATAAATCATTCTACTGAAGTTTCAAAACCTTCTTATAGTTTCCCACTTCCAATTATTCACAGACAGTTTCCCAGAACCACAGAACTGTTGAGGTATGAAGGCATCTTTGAAGATCACACAGGGCAGCTGTGCACATCAGAGCAGGGTCAACTATAGAAGGTGCCTCAGAGCCACGTTCAATCTGGTTTTGATTGTCTACAACAGTGGGAACTCCATAACTACCCTGGGCAAGCTGTTCCAGTGTTTGACCATCGTGACAAATTTATTTTTTTAAATATATGTTTAAACAAAATTTCCTGCACTTCAATTTGTGCTGATTGTCCCTTATCCTGTTAGAGGGCAACACTAAGAAGAGTCTGACCCTATCTTCCTTTTCCCTGTTATTGAATATTTATAAAAACTGATAAGACACCCCCTTGAACCTTCTTTTCTCTAGGTTGAACAGTCCCAGCTTCCTCAGCATCTCCTTGTATGACAGATGCTCCAAGCCCTTATCATTTTCACTGGACTTGGTCCAGTATGTACATCTCCCTTGTACCGAGGAACCCAGAAATAGGCACAGTATTCCAGATGTAGTCTCATCAGGATTGAGTATGCAGGATCACCTCTCTCGAGCTGCTTGCAACACTCATTTTAAGGCAGCCCAGGAAGCAATGTAACTTCCACTTCCACTTAAAACTTAGTGGTCATTACCAGAAATACCTCACTGATATATCCTGGTCATCAACTCGCTTTTCAAAACTCTCTGACACTGCGATTTAATATTCGTTTTATGACCAAATGATAAACCTTTTATTCAGACACTTATAGTCAGGTTCTGGCTTAGAGAATGGATGATTGGTATTACTCTATAAGGGTTTCTGTATTTTGTTTTATTTATATTATTTTTGTTCTTCCAGTATGATAGTCTGTTTCTCATCTGTGCTCTTTGCATTTCAACTTCATCAGCAAAGATCTGCATTTTACATGAAGATAACAGAAGGCAAACATAAAACAAGGCCTTTCTGAAGACCACCACTTGGAAAAAAGAAATCTATCGTGGTAATATCATTTCAACCATATAAACCCTTTTCATTTCTATACAAGTCATGTTCCTCTTTACATCATAATGATTTTTCCTTCTTTTTTTTTTCTTTTTGTTTTTCAGTTTAACTAATGGTTACGTACTTCTATCTCCACTATTTTTTCTAATGAAAAAATATATGGTCTTCTGTAGTTCCTTTCTCTGGGGAAGTCACTATGAAAACCAAGTATAATTAATCTTCGCATTTTTACTTTATTTTACTTTTTAATAAAATCTCTAAGTCTTTATTTTGTCTGTTGTCCAATATTTATTAAAAGTCTTATATAGTACTGAACGTGCCCCAAAGCACCACTTCTGGGATCCAGCAGCATTTGCCCCTAAAAATTCAGTTGTCCGCTTAGATAAGAGTTTGCTGAATCACTTTAATACAAAACCTAAATTCCAACTAAATATCACTGGGCTCCTATGCAGTTTGCTGAATGCCAGCCTAGGGGTATTTCTGACAGCTACATTGTACATTTGCATTTTCAACTTCTTCAGAATATCTTACACAGGAAGAGGTTTCTATTACATATATTTTTCACCTGAAAAAATACAAAACCAGAGACACATTCTATACCCATTTGAAAAATTAAGTCAAAATTAAATGTCAACACAGGAAAGTTCTGTCTTGAAAAAAAAATGAAATGGAAATTCTCAGAACCAAAGAAATTTTGAACGAGCTTCCATAGCAATATCTGATTCATGTACTTCTCTATGTGAACTGGCAGATACACCTATTTAATTTCATTTGCATGCACATTTTATTGAGTTTCTTCATATTTCCTTTATAAAGAATCATATGTAGAGTAACTTACACCTGTAGCTGTGAGAGTACCCAGTGTTTCCTTAACAGTGATTTTCTCCTTTTCAGGGCGTGAGAACTGCTGGTGAAGAGAACAGCAGCAGACAAATCTGTTTTTTAGCAGTTCTCATTTGGTAAGTCCCAGAGACTTTGGTGCTTGTCTACATCATTGTTCATGTGGGTAGTTGTGGGTACCTATCACAGGAGTCAGATGCAGATGAGCTCTGACACTTCCTCTCTCTGTTAACAGGCTGCAAGGGGTCAATAAGGCCAGGCTGGGTGTACCAAACCCAAAGGACACCATCTAACCTATTTAAATCCCACTCTCCCTGGTTATGCAAGGTAGAGGACACAAGGGTGATGTGATTAGCACTGACTTCACTGACATCTAGACTCAACTTCCTTCAACTTGTTATCAACTAAATAAATGCAAATTAAAATAAGAATCTACAAAACTAAAGTGCTGACTGAAATGTATGTGTGGCCCATATCATAAGGCCATACTAAAGCAGTTAAGAGACATCTGTTCTAATTTAGTGTAGGTCTCAGATCACACTCAGGTAGATATGCAGGCATCACATTCTGCCTTGCTTTCATAATGAAGCTCTAATAGACTGTAACCTCATGGTTGTAAGAAAATAAAGTGAGTGGATACTTTCAAATATTTAGACAAATTACTCCTTCCTATTAAAAAAAATAATTCAGGTTGTTAGTACATATAAGCAGCAATATGACTGTTTCTAAGACGCAGATTTACAAATTAGTTTTAAAATAGGAAAATAAAAAACCAACCCTACAACAATTTAGTTTAATGGAAAAATTCTTTACATCGCTTTGTCTAAAAGCTTCTCACCCTTATTTTCTTTTGTCTGCCAAAGCAGCAGCCTAGCAGATATTCCCAGAATTTTAAGTAGCTGTCTCTACTGCACAATTCAGTTGAAGTAAATAAAAATATTTCTCTTCCATTTCTGCAAAATACTGCAGATATCAAGAGGGCAATGCAATTATGAAAGAAAAACACTTGGTGTTCATTGAGAACAAAATCTGTCAAAAACATATTTAGTTGTTAAGCATTTCTTTTATGACTGAATTACATCTTCACACTTTTTAAAGGAAAGCAATAAGTGCAGTGTTTTTCTTATAAAAAAAAGGGTTTGAAAGACAAAACAATTATTGCAATTACTATAAATTGTTTTGCAGCATAGTTGTATCAGTACTTAAAAATTTTCCCAGTATGATTATTTTGCTACAATGACAAATTCTAAATAATTTAATCAAAATCACTTTGAAGGCGCTATGTCCAACATGTGCCATTCTGTTGCACAATCTTTATTTGCCTAAGTCAAAAGAAAAAGATAATCATAGAATCATAGAATGGTTTAGGTTGGAAAGGACCTTGAAGATCATCGAGTTCCAACCCCCCTGCCATAGGCAGGGACACCTCCCACTAGACCAGGTTGCCCAAGGCCACGTNTCCATTTCTGCAAAATACTGCAGATATCAAGAGGGCAATGCAATTATGAAAGAAAAACACTTGGTGTTCATTGAGAACAAAATCTGTCAAAAACATATTTAGTTGTTAAGCATTTCTTTTATGACTGAATTACATCTTCACACTTTTTAAAGGAAAGCAATAAGTGCAGTGTTTTTCTTATAAAAAAAAGGGTTTGAAAGACAAAACAATTATTGCAATTACTATAAATTGTTTTGCAGCATAGTTGTATCAGTACTTAAAAATTTTCCCAGTATGATTATTTTGCTACAATGACAAATTCTAAATAATTTAATCAAAATCACTTTGAAGGCGCTATGTCCAACATGTGCCATTCTGTTGCACAATCTTTATTTGCCTAAGTCAAAAGAAAAAGATAAACAGTGGGTTGGAGAAGAGTAGAATTTGTTACTATGCTATTGTATCCAGGAAGCTGTGCAATGTTCTTTTAAGATAAGGAGGTTACATCACTCCTATGTCTAACGTAATATATGGTACACCATGGAAACTTGGACTGGTAAAGTATAGCAACATCAATAGGATGCAGTGTATCACCTGATCTGGTTAATTCTACGATCTAAATGTTGAAAAAAAAGATATACAAAGGCACAACTGCTTACTAGATTAACTTGTTTTTTTGTTATTAATACATATATTTTTTCTATATGAGTGGTTGCATGTTCTTCATTTGACACAAGATGAATTTCAGAAATCAGTTTAGTACCATATAGCAAAAAGGCATACAGATATCTCAGACTCTGAATAATTTAGTGTCCCAGTGTACAAAAACTTGCAACAGACTTTCTCAGCAAATTAAGGAGAGTGAAACAATGAATGGGAAGGAGGCATCTTTTCAGCTTTTGGACTCAAATATTTGTATATGGGTAAATAATGCTGTTGTTATCCAGCACATGAAGACTAGCAATAACTTCCTGCAGTAAGTGGATCACAGTATGAAACAAGTCAGTTTGAAAATCCCCTGGAAAAGAACTGTGTTTTTCTTTAATGCTTAAATAGCTCCTAGAAGACAGCTATCTAGTATCATGAATAAGGCTCTTTGATAGTCCAAAAGTAAGTAAGAACTCTAAAGAAAAGCAGAGCAAGAGAACATTAATGATACCTTTAAATAGAAGTATTAATGTTATGCTAACATTTTGTGTTAGAGTGTATTATCCCTGCAGTAGTTTTCAATGTAAAAGCAATTAATTTTTTAAAAGACTGGGAAAAATAAGTTTATGTCCTAATAAGAAGATTTTATTTTAAAAAGATTATAAGAATAGTTCTATTACAATGTAAATTATTTGCTTTCTTGGTATAAAATGCAAATATTCATACAATGACACATAGCTGTGCTATCTTCTGATCACAAGGCAAGTCAGAACAATTAACCCAGCAAACATGTTACATGTAAATGTAGCAACTTTGAGTTTTATACTAACATTTCCTGAAAAGTCTTAAAAGGGCAATCTTGTTCTGTGCTTTTCAACCATGAATTAAGAAAGAGAATGCAATAACTATTCTACATAATGTAACTTATTTTTGCACAAGAAACGCTTCCTCATTTGAGGGTAGATAAAGGTGCATTTTTTAAAAAAATCTATGGTATTTTCGATAGCTTAGTTTTTGTGTGTGTTTTGTTTTGCTTTGCTTTTTTTTAAGAAATGCTCCATACAATTATATGAAAAACAGACGTAGTCTTGTAACTGCATGTGAAGACTAACATCAATATCTTTGCACAAATTTAATAATTCTGTCCCATTGCATGTATCTTTCCATATATTTATTCTTTCGTGGTTTAGAGTTGACTAATATTATCCACCAGAATTCAAAGATGAATTTTAAAAGCATTGGACATGCTAGCCAATACTTTCAAAGTCCTCATTGTAATAGCAAGTCTTCATGAATGTATATTTGAATTTGATGTCTCAGTGCAAAGAAATATTCATCTTTTTTAGCTGCTCACCTAGAATGTCAGGTCAAAAGTGTACAATGCTGTCATTCCAAAGTTCATAATCACTATCTGCAGGTGAAATGACAGATTTAATGATTCACTATCTTCAACTTGACTTGAAAATATATCAAGAATGCATTTAATAAATGGTCCATATCAATCTACTCATAAGCTCATTTAAGACAAGCTTCTCCCATCAAAACTACTTCTAATCAAATACAAAACAAAATCTCTCATTCTGTCAGCTATGTTAAGTAGTTCTTGTCTAAAAAATGATCTTTTTAATTACATGAAGAATAGAGTATCTGATCAAAATTGTATATATTATTGTTAAGTAGATTTGACTAATGTGCAACTCATGTACTACATAACTGTTCTTTTTATCCTTAAGCATCCTTCAGTATGCAGTGAAGAATGTGTTAAACATTAATCTTCAAAATATATCATATTTTTTGACAAAGTAGATTTTACAATATTTCTTTATTTATATCCGTTGGTTTTTTTTGTATCTATTATTTGTCAGACAACAAACACAGAATCCTTTCAAGATAAATAGTGTAAATGTATCAAGTATAAATGTGTCAATCTAATCATGGTTATTGCTCTTAAGCTTCAAAACACATGGAAGGAAAATAGCTCTAATGAGTGCTTTAGGTGAAATATCAGACACCTGGAGAAGATTTTGGACTTTTTTTCTTTCATTTTTGAAATGTTCAGAGGTTTTCAGAAGTGACTCTAGAATATTTATCAAACAGCATACTTACTGAAGTAAGGGTCAGGGAAGAAAAATTATTAATTTTTTCCTTTATTATTCAGCTTCCTTAAAGAGCTGAATGAAAAAATTTAAATACATATTCAAAAATAATAATGCTGCAAAGTGCAAAATAATGCACTTGATGAAAGACTTAAATATTCAGATCTATTCAGTGTTCATCAGCAGAATTATTTGGGGGAAAATATGTTGCATGGGGATCATAGCTTAAGGATTCTTGCAGCTACTGAGCTATATGTCCTTTTTGGAAGTTATGACAGTTATGAAGTATCTAACAGGAATATTTTCAACAGCATTTGAATGTATATCTTCCAAGAAACCAGCACAGCTGTTCCTCAGATTCATTGCCAAGGTCATCTGTCATTCCAGTTTTCCTCTCCACAACACTAAGAGCTCCCAATTGAGAACATTCTTCTCAATTATACATGAAGACTTTCACTGTGGATTAGATTTATGATGAAACTTCAAAAAAACAGCACAAAAGGACAATGGATTTTTTTTCTTAACTGGGCAAGGGTTTACCTGTTACAACACTGCAAACTGGGTATAAAGTTTTCTGATTTTGTGACATATTTTCACATTTTCCAACTAAGAAAAAATAGTGTGTGTGATTGTGTCTGTGTACGTGCAGGGGTGAAGGAGACAAAAGGAGAGCAGGGAAATTACTGGAAAGCTGTGAAGCTTTTCATGTAGATAGAAAAAAAGATATTAGTATAACTAATTCAGAAAGCAATTTTAAAAAGAATACTGGAATGTAGGATGGATACTGAGGAGGCAAAAGCAAAGCAAATGCTTGCTATTGTCTTGTAGATTTAATGGGGCAAACACGTCAGTTAAATTGAGGAAATTGCTCAAGATATAGTAAGAAATGTATGTCAAAAGCAAATGAGCCTGATCTCTTCATTTTCAGCCTGAAATATTTGTATTTTAAAAATGCGATAGTTCCTGTATTTTGTCTCCTGTCAGGCTTGCACTGAAATGATCTATAATTAACCCTTAAACAAAAAGCATATATTGATTTCAGGGAGGAGAAAAGAAACTCCAAAATGTTTCAGACAAACCATGAGTGTTGAGCCTCTAATTAATTCCATGCAACTACTGTAGTGGAGGTCTGTAAGTAGAGTCAACCTCTTTCCGCTTTCTTGTAGACTGCCCTGTCTATCACATAGGTGTTTTAGACTTTATATAAATTAGGTTTGCCTACGTTTCCCTAATGATATTGCACATGAAGAACTGCATAGCTGATTTTATCCTCTGGTTATTAATGCAGCTTTTGCTTTTGATGTTGAAACTGATACGCTAAAAGGATGATAACCTAAACAAAGCAAAATCAGAAATGGCAGCTTTAAAGTCATAAAATTAAAAACTCGTTTTTCTTCATGGCATTACGGTTTATGTTCAAATAGACCTGTGAAGCATAAAATTATTTTTTCCATATAAGATGGAAATCGCAGTGTCCCATGGCTGCATAAAGACTGAAGACTTTTATCCTACTCTGTCTTTCTTATAAGACAACACATCAAAGTGCCTGGCAAGAAAAGGGTTCTATGATATATCACTAGCAGAAGACCATAGTTTCTTATGATGTGGTTATATGCCCTGCAGTATAGATTTGGGATTTTCAGTGAATAACTCTGTGATAATCTTAAAAGACAGTCAGTTTCCATAAAAAACAGTACCTTGGATCACTGGAGCTAATCTTTTTTTTTACTCAAGTCTACTTTTCTGTTTCCCCCCTTTTTTTTCCCCGTTTACCCATCAGGAAGAGGGAGAAAGAGTGAGAAGGGGAAAAACAGAACAGACTAATGCTCAGGTAGCATTGATTAAAAGACAAAAGAAGCTGTCTCTCTAAAATTCCAGAAACTGCTAGACCTCTTGTCACCTTGTATTTCCAGGAGGAAATGACTGCACACATTTGCCACTGCAGTTTAATTCCAGCAGTCTTTATAACAGAATGAAGAATTGCTTGCTCTCTCTCTCTATTCATGCAATTGCTCTTGCTTCCTTACTCTTTTTCCACAGCCATAATCCATAGGAGGAAGGGGCTTTTTAATACATTTGTTCACTGGTGTTCTGATTCCTTCTGTTTCCTTATATTTCATATTCAGATTTCACCAGTTTCTTTTTTTTTCTCAGCTATATGTACATTAACCCACAACAACAACAGTCACAGGAGAGTGGGGGCAGAGGTGACTGACTCCAACCTGACTGACACAACCTGTCAAGACCATCTTGGCCCCCTGAGAGAGACCTGCCTTGCCCCTGCCACAGCCATGGTGCCACAGGGCAGGGAAGAGAGAAGTAGGGGAGGGGGAACTGGGGACCTAATAACTCACTGGGATCCATGACTCAAGAGTTAATTAAGAAAGAAAGGCATCTTCAGAGGATGATTCAGCTCAATAAATATTTCCTCTAGAGGTTGCCCTGGCTGATCAGTAGACATGATGTTTAAGCTGCAAACAACTAAAATATTTTATGATCCTGGCATAAATGGCTTCAGCAAGTAACATCTCTTCAAAATATTCCTCAGACTTCTGCCATGGTCAAGGTAATTAATGTCTCAAAAAACAAAATATACCTTCCCAGGAGAAATGTCATGATAACACTTGAATCACATCTGTCTTACTAAATAGATCTTTTTATTGGGTAAATTTTGTAAATTTGAGGTCAGTCTTATCACTTGCAGGATCATGGAAGTTTTCTTCTTGGATCAGTAAAGATGGCTTCAGAAGTGAGAAAAGGGATGCCAGAATACCTGAAACACTAAAATAAAACTGTGTCAGAAGAAAGAATGCTCAAATCCAAGGAAACCTCAGCCACCTGCTTGAGCCCATGTCCATGTCTGAACCCTGGAGTCAGAAGAGCTTTGAAGCTCCCAGGTCTGAAGTGACCTGGGCCACAAGCTGACCACAGGTCAGAGTGAGACCTGGACAAGTGGAGGGCCTCAGGATGCTCTTGTAAAGTTGCAGGGCCAGCTGCAGGGCAGCCTGGGAAGAAAATCTAGCTGCTTTACAATATAGCAGCTACTGAGGGGAAGCACAAAATTATAAGTAATGTGGCTGTCATAATGTCACCTGTCTCCAGTTCTGTTTGCTTATGATTTTGGTTATCAAAGTCAAGCTGCTTCAGTTTAGAGATAATGAAGTAAATTCACACAAAATAGCAACACTGTATGTGAAAAAGACCTCAGAACAATTAATGTAATTATAAAATGGTAATGCAAGAATTCACGTTGCAGAAAGTCAGTCTGATTATCATGTGGTTATCTCTTTCTCTCCCAGGCAAAGCAAAGTCAGCAAAAAAAAAAAATTCACTTGACAGTCAGCATAACTGTCCTTATCTCTGTGCAGCGAAGGATCAAAAAAGTTACGGCAGCTAGAATCTCTTGACTTTTCTAAAATAGGCAGCCTGCATATTTTTTGGCGGAATCTAAGGTGGACTCAGGCTCAGTGATGGAAAGGAAGCTGGCTTATGTCTACAAACTGTCTTGAGAGAACACAGAAGTATTTGTGCACCTTTCTGTGGAGGTAGAAATCAGAAAGGCTCCAATACCCACACTTCATGACCTTGAAGAAACCCTGAGAATAAGCAACTGCACTGGGATTGGATATAATATGAACACTACAGGCATTGGAGGAGGAGGGAAGTGATATATAATCTGTGTTCTTCATAAAGTGTTAGTCCAGTACTGCTTGAGCTCTGCTTTTAGCCGTTCCAGCAGGCTTCAGGCACCCGAAATTCAGGAAAATTTTGTCTGTTTTTAGTTTAATTATTTAAAAAAAACCCCAAAAACATGTAATAATGTAGCACACACAGCCTACACTGAGTTTACAAAATGAGCTTAGTGTTATGGTATACTTATTATTTTCTACCACTGTTATCAAAAGAATTGGACCATGAAAGCAGGCTGATAAAAAATAATATTTGAACTAAAGAAACAACTGCAACATCAAATGAAGCATCTAAGTCATTTTGTCAGCTCTCATTTGACCTTTTTTTCACAGTTGGACTTTTAATAGACTGAAAGACAGTACTAAAGTAATGTGCTGTGCTTTCAGCCGAAGAACATATCAGTGCTGGCATAGATTTCATGACCCTGAAGAGTTCAGATATGTATCTAGCACTCAGACCTAGATTTCTCTTCTCCCTTTGTCTTTTTAAGTTAACTTGATTTTTTTTACCATTGCCATAATGTTTTGTTCTTTTTTTTTTTCCCTCAGCAATCAAAACATCTTATTTAAAACCAAAAAGAAAATAGGGAAAATTAAGGTCACTTCATTTTTATGAGGGTCCACTAACTTAAAGACATAAATGTAGAATATTTAATCTAAGAAATTTATTTTGATTCTGCAAACTTTTATGTGGATACTTACATGAATAGGTCTATTAGCATAAATTAGATTGTTAATGTGCCTGAAGTTAAACATTTATTTGAAAAGTAGGATCTTTCTTGTACTGATAATACAGTAATGACCACGGTGTACATACAGGTACACTGGAGTGAAAAATTGTGTTGCGGTGGCCTAATACCCTAGGAATACTTGTCTCTCCCTATGGAGAAGATACTGTTTATATAGCTGAGTCACATTTATTCCTGTCTCTCTTTGGGGATCATATGCAGAAGATTTCTACAGATAGTTTAAAAGCCTTAGAAATTTGGTGTGTGGTATAGAAATGGAACCTATTAAGCGCTAGAGTGATCACAGAACAAGACAGAAAGATACCCTGAATAACTGTTTCTGAACAGTAAAATAGCCCAAAGAAACAGCAAGGATAATATGTTTTATTCTTTTCAGATAAGCAGAATAAGTACTTCACAGTTATAAACTGAAAGAAATTACTGTTGTTTCTGTTTTTCAGCTCCATATCTGGGTTAAAAATCTTTTATGCAAAAAAGAAAATATATACTAATTGCTGTAAAAATAATTTAGATGGAGAGATGCACAATTTCACAAGCCTGAGGGACCTAAAGTTAACACCTATTCCCTTGTGAAGTTATATGGAATTACATCAATACACTATAGAATATAACCAGGCTTGTACCTGCTACTTGATGTTTTTTATTTGATCATTTTGGATCTCCTGCTCTTAAAAAATTGCATTTATTTGGTTTTCCTTAAGAGAAAACTTTATGGAAATTTATTTAATTATATGTGCTTGCAGACATCTGCTTGTCTCCATAGCTATTTAATTGACAGGAGATATGTAGTAGTTTAACCTGGTCTCAACATCTTTCTTAAAAAACTGGTTTTTGTTTTGTTTTATTTTGGGTTGCGTTTTTCAGTTAGTGAAAGACTTTCAAAATATAACTTAATTGACTTGTCAGTGTACACTGAGGCTTCCAGTAGTTGGTTGCAGTACCCTGAGACTGATGCAACTTGCATACTTACATACACAAGCTTCTTTTCTGTAGAAATCAAGGTGCAGATCTTGGCCCATTTGTGTCTCGGTGCAAATCTGGAGCCAGTATGAAGTTAGTGTGGGGAGATGAGAAGTGATTTTGGATCTCCAAGTTAGGTCATAGCTTTATTCAAACAGGAAAAGAGAAAGGAAAAGGCCTTACAAGATTGGGCAAACCCAAATAATATTTTTCATAAAAACAGAAAAAAGTTGAAAACGTAATTGGCAATTCATATTTGGAGTAGTGTTTCTTCTTCTTTGTCAAGGAACAAATATTCTTGTCTGTATAGACCACAAACACAGCTCCAGTGTGAACACACAGACAGACCCACAGAGAGTTCAAAACCTTGAGCTAAAATATTATTATCTGTAAAATAATGAAAGACAAATATTAGGAAAATGAAAATTAGTGCCACTGTCAAACCCAGAAATATTACTTCTTTTAGGACACATTCCTAATAGAAACTGGGGGGCATCTTTCATTTTTAATTAAGTCTCAGAATAGATACAAGGCTTTTTCAGCATTGCCTTGGGATGATGGTGAAGTGACCTTGTTTGTTGTTTACCAATTTTTTTAATGTCATCACTAAGAAATATTTTGTTTTAGATCTTTCTTGGAGCAAGAGATTTCATATATTGCTGAAATCTCTTACTCTAAATTTGTCTATGCTACCATCTAAAGTAAGTTTTAATACAAACTTTATATTTAACCAATTAAAGTAATAATAGAAGAAATTGTCTCTTTGCCTTACTGAACTGTAAATAGCACTAAGATTGCTTCAATCAACCAGCTAGGCGCATGCAGATATCAGTCCTACAGGGATGTGCAACATAGATGCTGTTTTCCACATATTGCCCCGAAGACAAAGAATTGATGGGGAAGGAGAAGTTGAAACCTTGTTTCCGGGTCAGAAACAGAGAAGTGGACTGCATTCTGTGAAGTACTGTGTTTTTTGTATTCCTGTCCTTTCTAACCTTACATCATGGAGGAAGAAAGAAAATCACAGCTGAACATTCTTTACAGTTCATGTGCTGTCTCATGTTCGATTACAATTTTGCAGTAAATTCATAGTGATTCAAGATGTATTTAAAAAATCAGAAGATTTTGACCCCTTGCTTTTGTAGCTCCTTGCATGGATAACGTAACTGGGATTATTTATGGAGCACGTTATCAGTAAGAAAGGGTTTCTCTCAAAGTCTATAGAATAGCAGCCTGATTTTGCCAGTTATAGAATGTATTTTCTCTCTAATTGGGGAATAATGGACAATCTTTCATAAACAGTAATTATTTCCCCTTGAGCAATCAAAGCAAATATGCACAAACTGCTACATGTAAAACAGACTATTCAGAGTAGTTAAGCACACATTGCTCTGACTTCCAGCTGGCCATGAATTCTTTGTAATTATCAAAACACTCAAGGTTCTTTTTCTTAGTCTCTGATTAGGCTTCCAGCTTCCATTAACGCTTTGTGAAAAAAAAAAAATAGAAACTGCAGCATAAAAAAATCTTGCATGTATAAAATTTTTGGACCTACAGAAATACAGTTGTTACATAGTTCATATATTTTTATATTTCCATAGTTATTCAGCTCAACTTTTCTTCTGGATGCTGCTTCAAGCCATTTTTGTTCTGGCTGGAACATACCACATATGCTGTGGTAATGATGATATCTACTAAAACCATTTTGCTAACTATCCCACAGCTGTTAATCACAGATACATGAGTTTTGTGATGGGGCTGCAGGTCATTTAGATCTTTAATCTGGATGTGTCTGCTCCTCTGTCTTAAGTAAGCACACCAGAAACACTGAAAGGGCTTCTAATCTCAAATACTCTGATTTGTAAGAAAGTAAAACAAACCAAACCCCTGTCCCTCACAGAAAAAGAAACACCCTAAGGACTTTGCAATGAACTTTTAACACAGAGACAATTAGATATAGTCAAGATTGACTGCAATATGAAGGGCATGCTAAAAATTCCACTGGCCCCTTGCAGAATGACACCTCTTCTTTTTTTCTTAAACTAGCAACATGTAGGATCACTTTGGGGGGCTACAATCTTTCATAGGCCTCCATGTGTTCCTGTAATAAAACATTATTTCTTCTGTGCCTCTGGAAAACCGCATGTCTGTTTTCCAACAGGGCTATTCAGTTGCACTCAGACAGTTGGCTGTCTTTTATCTTTCTAGAGGTTTCTACCTGACTTTGATCAGCCAGCAGGAGAAAGACTTCCTCTCTAGCCTGTATCAGGAATAGCGTGGTGAGCAGGACTAGGGAAGTGATCATCCCCCTGTACTTGGCACTGGTGAGACCCCACCTCGAGTACTGCATTCAGTTTTGGGCCCCTCACTACAAGAAGGACAGTGAGGTGTTGGAGCATGTCCAGAGAAGGGCTACAAAGCTCATGAGGGGTCTGGAGGACAAATCTTATGAGGAACAACTGAGGGAACTGGGGTTGTTTAGCCTGGAGAAGAGGAGGCTGAGAGGAGACCTTATCACCCTCTACAACTACCTGAAAGAAGGTTGCAGAGGTGGGGGCTGACCTCTTCTCCCTGGTGACAAGTGATAGGACGAGAGGAAATGGGTTCAAGTTATGCCAGGGGAGGTTCAGGTTGGATATTAGGAAACATTTTTTCACTGAAAGGGTTATTAAACATTGGAATAGGCTGCCCAGGGAGGTGGTGGATTTGCCATCCCTGGAGGTGTTTAAAGAAAGGGTAGATGTGGGACTTGGGGACATGGTTTAGAAGTGGTTTTGTCAGGGTAGGTTAATGGTTGGACTTGATGATCTTAAAGGACCCTTCCAACCTCAGCAATTCTATGATTCTATGATTGTATGATTCTATGACCTGGTGAATTTTTTTAATAGGACATACCACAGAAACAGTGGACAAACAAACAAAAAAGACATACCATTGTTCACAAACTGAAAAGTTGAACTTATGCAACATGATGTTCTTAAAAAGGTCTCTTGAAGACCTACATAGTGATCAAACACATTGTTTCCACTAAATAACATTACAAATGGGAAAATTCAACATCAGAAAACATTTCATCATTGTTGTCTCTCACTATTTTTGTTACAAAGCACATTCTAAAAATAAATATCATAGAATCATAGAATACCAGGTTGGAAAGGGCCTCAGGGATAATCTGGTCCAACCTTTCTTGGCAAGAGCACGGTCTAGACAAGATGGCTCAGCACCCTGTCCAGCTCAATCTTAAAAGTGTCCAATGTTGGGGAATCCACCACTTCCCTGGGGAGATTATTCCAATGGCTGATTATTCTCACTGTGAAAAAAATTCATCTTGTGTACAACCAGAATCTCCCCAGAAGTAACTTGTACCCATTACCCCTTGTATTTTCCATGTAAAAAGGATGTCTCCATCTTTGTAGTCACTCAAATATACAGCTAAGACGACTGCAGAATACTTTCTTCTGCTTTTAGGTGTTTTGGAGTTCAGCTGACATTCTGTAATTAGGTGTAATAAATCTCCCTTACTACACTTCTGTTCTTACCTTGTGGATTTCTAGGAAATATGCTAAGTATTATAATACAAGACTAAACATATTTCTACAGAAGTCAGTGGAATTTTTAACTTATTGGCTGAAAATCATATATTACGCATATGTGACTCAATAGCATATGTTATCTATTTAGAAAACACTTTTAAGGAAGTATTATGAAGTCCTGAATTATTTTCATGAACTGTAATATTTACTTCAAAATACATTTTAATTTTTTCCTATCCTTTTGGAAGGAAACAAGCAGCACCAGCAATTTTATTTTTTTTTTGGCTAAGTACCTCATCTTCCGCTTTAGCAATAGCTACTGGACTTCTCTGTACTATTATATAATGTAATCTCAATCTGATTTTGAATAATTTTACTAAACTAACACATAGATACATCAGATCTCTATTAAGAACTTGTTTCTCTACAGTCTGACTGCAATCAAAACAAAAAGACACTGCATTTCCTGTCCTTTGACTTTAAAAAGTGTCTGGAGTGACTGAACTCAATTTAACCATCTTGGATGTATTACTAGAATTGATAGGGTAAATTGCATTAAATGTATATATCTTGCTAAAAGATATATTAATTATGGTTTCAATCTCTGTTTTTGCATACGCACACACATGTGTCTATACATGTGTATATGTCTATATAGATATAAATAAAATGTGGGGATTTTGTACTTGAAACAGCATTCATAAGGTGAAGCAACTACAGTAGAGTGTTAGAATGCAAGTAATCTTTTTTTATAAAAAGTAAAACCTTAATGCATGCATATACTAAAACTGTAGGAGTTTGATGTTTTGGGGTGGTGTTTTGGGGTTTTTGGGGGATCAGGTCAATCCTGATTAATGCTAGTAAGGCTTACTAGGGTTTTCAGAGAGATTTTGAACTATGTAAATTAATACTACTGAGTGCTGCAGTCTGTATGTGTACTTGGTGATAGGACAAGAGGAAATGGCCTCAAGTTGCAGCAGGGGAGGTTTAGATTGGATATTAGGAAAAATTTCTTTACTAAAAGGCTTATCAAGTATTGGAACAGGCTGCCCAGGGAAGTCGTTGAGTCACCATACCTGGAGGTATTTAAAAGACGTGTAGATGTGGTGCTGAGGGACATGGTTTAGTGGTAACTTGGCAGTGCTAGGTTAACATTTGGACTCGATGATCTCAAAGGTCTCTTCCAACCAAAAGGATTCTATGATTGTATGTGTATGTGTTTGAACTTTTAATTATATCTTGCAATAGTTTTAATTTACCATTATCTTAGAAACTCCAGACAGTCTGTTAATATCAGATCCACAATAATGGAAAAAGAAATCTGCTTTGTTTTGTCTTTCGCAATGCCCTCAAGGTGTGATGTTATCCAAGAATAATTCAGGCACTATTTACCTTAACTGCTTAATTACTAGATGCGTATTTTTGTCTTCAGAAGTCAAAGCAATTGCTTTGTAAAAATCTGGCATTTACAGATTAGTGTTTAAGTCCATTTCTTTGCAATCTATATCTAAAGTGAGACATAAAATTATCATGTATTGAACCTATTTTAGAACATGCACTAGAAAATAAAAAATAGGGATAAGATAGCCTAAGTTTCCTTACTTCTGATGAGACTATTGATTCTATTAAAACTAGAACATTATAGCCTACTAAAAAATCAACATATATTCCGGCACGTATGCCTTGATGCATTAGGATTTGGTCTGTGCTGACACTTTAAATTATCCTTGTGTGCACAGATTAGCTACTGGGGCTACCTTAAGCATAAGAAGGCCATTGTCCTTTCTTTTAGGCCCTTCAGAGTCTTGAGTTTGAATTCTAATGTTTTGATTCTCCCTTTCCAGCTTATCTCTACCCAGTGAGATCCTACCACTGATTTCTGAACAAACATCTGCAACATCTTCATAACACAGGACACGATAGTGAGAAAGTGGTGACATGAGCTGATCTATAAGCAGAGACAGGTGTCTACCTATAATGAATCTACCCTATAATGAATGCACTGTCAGAAGGTGAAACAAACCCAAAACCACGGTCCAAAATAACGAGACCGTGAGTATGCCTACCCAGCTCTGTTTGGTTGATTGGTTGGGTTTTTTCTTATTTTATTTTTTCTAGAATGTAGAAGGAAATGCCAAAAAAGTAATACATTCTTACATTAATGTCTTACAATTTTTTCTCACCCATACACTATAATTTGTATGACATAAGTACCAGTCATTTGGACACAATATTAATACGGCTGTTAGAAGTTATCTTAATAGACAAGTTGGCATATGTTTGCTCCTAAAGTAATCTTTACTTGTTGAAGATCAGTATCACGATAGTAATGTACTTTTCCATGAACAATGTTATAGGAATATCTATGTAGTAATTAAACCTTAGCTTAAAATACCATTCAAATACAAATGCACTATAATGGTAAATGTAAATCTATTATGAAGAGAGGTTAATTGTGATAGTTCTTAATACATAAAGCCAAACCTAAAATATGGCCAAGTATTTGTCTTCCTACTTCAACAAACTTAACTCAATTTGATAACAGCTTTATATGAATGAAGATTGAAGAGCATTATCATTTTAAATATCCATTAAATGCTTTTGAAAACTCTGAGATGAAACTAAGCACTGTCTACTCAGGAAGGAAAACAGTTTGTTTTACTAGAATGGCAGTGAAACTGATTTTTTTTTTAACAATAAATCGTTAAAGAGCATACATGCATAATTTTTTTTTTCTTTTTTCTTGATTTTTCCTTTTTTTAAATTTTTGTCAAAATTCTGCCAAGATATGCTGTATTTTAGTAACGCATAAATGATTCTTTCTAAAGATTACCAAAAAGCAACTTCTTGACACCTTCATTCTGCTCTAAATTAACAGAACTCAAAATGCTAGGATGTCTAACAAAAATTCAGCATCTATTTTTCACTGTCATATTCCTTACATGCTAATGTAGAGGTCAAGGTAGTTGGATAAAAGTTTAATATTTTTAGCTGAAGTAAGTTCTTTTATGAATTAAGTAGTCAGCTGAGCCTTAAAAGAAACATAGCTCTGGAAAATTTCAAAGAGGCTTTGGACCTGCATAAAGATAAGATAGCAGGGAAGAAATTATGTTAAACACACAGATATATTTCTTGTGTAATTCCTGGTTTACAGGAGAGGGTTCAGATTTTATGGTTGATTTTTTGATTTAGGTCCACATCTTGTGGACACACAGAATCACAGAATGGTCAGGGTTGGAAGGGACCTTTGGAGATCATCTAGTCCAACCCCGCTGCCAGACACATCTAATGTTACTAATGTGTATACATATGGTGTTTCATTCTCTGTCATCTCTTTCACTAGGTAAGAATTGATCTCAAATTTGGCAAAATGGTGACTTTTGTCTATCCAGATCTCCACTGACTTTGAAAGCAAATTCTCTCCTTGGACCAGTGAAGGTTTATATCTAGCCCTGGAGTGGAACTTTATATAGCAATATTTTGTGCATTGTATTGTATTTTATGCTGTTGTTATTATTTTCTTTCTTCACCATCCTAACCACTTAAAAAACAATACTAATTTAAATGTTTAAAACTTTTAACTGAATTTTTATGGATATATTGATAACAATTGCTATTGACACAAAAGTAAGTGTTTGACCAGACCAAAATAATAACAAAAAAGAATTCAGAATGCACATGAAAGTCAAAGAATTTTTCGTCATTTTGTCTTTGTACTTCTCAGCAGTCAATGCACCACTGCTTCATGACTATATTGCCTGACCCATGAAATTGCCTTTTTCTACTTATGCATATGTTAACAAACATTGATTTATTGTGTCCTCCCTGCACTAAATGGGTCAATGGTAACGTACTATAGATTAAATGCTTGGGGGTGTGTGTCTGATTTGTTCCTTTTTTTCTATTTTTTTTTTTTAATGATTATATTATTCAAGGTTTTGCTGTTTATAATAAGGTATGACATTATTTGTGTATAAGGAGCATAAACATTTTTTCATATTAACTAAAAATTCATGATAGAGTTTTAATGGAAATAAGAAGATAAAAAAAATCCTATACATCTAAAAAAGGTGACATGAATTAAGGAAATAATTACAAAGATATGGTTGGTAGGTTCAGAAACTGTAGGTCAGCTTTGCTTACAAAGTTACTTCCTTCATATTATGTGAAAAATCTTTGAATTCTCTAAGTTGTATTGTCATTCATAGTCTAGACAGCAAAAATGCTCTTGGTCTTGCTCTTTGCAATTATAACTGGCTTGTGTTAAGAAATCAATTGAGATGACAGACATCTTCAATTTCTGTATCTCTTGATACTATATGTTCTTTTATTAGTAGAAGACTTGAGTGCTCTAACATTTTCTATCAAAAATTCAGATTGTCTCTTCAGGGGGACCCACTCCAGTTTAATATCTTTATTAATGATCTCGACGAAGAGATTAAGAGCACCCTCAGTAAGTTTGCAGATGACACCAAGTTAGGTGGGGAACTGCTTGAGGGTAGGAGGGCTCTTCACAGGGACCTGGATAAGCTGGATCGATGGGCTGAGGACAATGGTATAAGCTTCAACAAGGCCAAGTGCCGAGTCCTGTACTTGGGCCACAACAATCCCATGCAATGCTACAGGCTTGGGGAGGAATGGCTGAAAAGCTGCCTGGAAGAAAAGGACCTGGGAGTGTTGATTGACAGCCAGCTGAACTTGAGCCAGCAGTGTGCCCAGGTGGCCAAGAAGGCCAATGGCACCCTAGCCTGCATCAGGAATAGTGTAGCCAGCGAGTAGGCTGGAGTGCACAAGAAGCTGGGAGGGGACACAGATGGGACAGCTGACCCCAACTGACCAAAGGGGTATCCCATACCATATGACGTGCTCAGCAACAAAAGCTGGGGGAAGAAGAAAGGGGCCGGGGGGAGATGACATGCTCAGAGTGATGGCATTTGTCTTCCTAAGTAACCGTTACACGTGATGGAGCCCTGCTTTCCTGGAGATGGCTGGACACCTGCGGGCTGATGGGAAGCAGTGAATGAACTCATTTTGCTTTGCTTGCACATGCAGCTTTTGCTTTACCTATTAAAATGTCTTAATGTCAATCCATGAGTTTTCTCACTTTCACCCTTCCAATTCTCTCCCCCATCCCATCGGGGTTGGGGAGAGAGGGGGCTTAGCTGCCTACCAGGGTTAAACCACAACAACTATCATAATACAATTAATTAATTAAAGTAGTCAAAGGTCTGACAGGGTATCATTATCTCAACATGAGCTTACTAAACCCAGGTTATGTTACCTAATAAAGCTTCTATTTTGAAGTAAAGCAAGGAACATGTTGGATTTGCAGTTAGGCTTACAACAGTTTTATAATTTTTGTAGGCGGAATCTACCTTAGTTTAAAGTATGGTGAAGCTGCTACCTTCTCTGTAAAATAAACAGATTGTCATAGTATAATTCTTATTTGCTGCTTGCTTTTATTTTCCTGTTCTTTCAAATGGAACTCGAGAAAAGGGACTGCCTTGTTTTTTCCTTCCAGTTTTTGACATCTTGATCATAGGAAAAGCTTTCTTGATGAAAAATGTACTCTTTGTTGTCCTTGTTGTTCGTGTCTTTATAGACATTGCCTCAAATAAATCTGGTTCTTTTCATTATTGTACAGTGATCACTGTCTGTTGTTCTTGAACCATGCTTGGGAGTTGCTTGGGATGATGCTCACTGTTATAGCCAAAGCACCACCTGAGACTGTGCTAACACTGTAATATTGTAAACAGATAAGACCCAATACCTAGTAAAGTTCACTGTATGTACCTAATTTATGAGTATGGATTTCAGTTCCTTTATGTTTCATTTGTTTGATTAAAACAGACTACTAAGAAATTGAAATTTTCATTTTAAGTTAAATTAATGAATGTCCTTATATAAGCTAATACAAGGGGACGTTATTTGTTGATTTTTTTCTTCTATCTCTTTTATAGTAAGAGATTTTTATAATACACAAATAAATTTAACTAATGCTTGAATAATATTTATTGACATTGTTAAACAAATATTCACTATATTGGAGTTGTTTAATTCAGTGGCCTATTAAAAAATAAAATCTACTACTCAATGTAGAGAAGAGTAGTGAAATTCAAGTTTCTAAAAAATATCAATATGTCAAGTATATTATTTTCACTTTTGGAATGTAAAATTTCATATTTGATATGTGAAGATTTGATATCATTAATATTCTAATTTAAATATTCTAGAGCTTAACTCCTTAATCTGAAAAATGTATCATAAGTGTAATAACCCCAGAAATGTGATTAAAGTAAACTATTTTATTCATGATTTAATATGTAAGGAGCCATAAGAATATAACCAGATCTCATTGACCTTAGCCTGCTATTAGCCATTCCAGAGTGCTCTAATAATGCCAATAAATCACATGGTATAACTGAAGAGTTTTTTAGGTGTCATTTTTACAGCAAACATTTTTTATGGTTTTTGATCTTATTTTTTTCAGTTTCTTTCCTGTAAATCTATAGCTACTACTTCCAAAAGCTTTGGTGAAGGAATATGTATTACAGTAAAGTGCAAGAAGTACCTTGTTTAATTTCAGGATCTACTTCTAGAGCTATGAAACTGCAGTGTAACTGGGGTGTCACTACTTTTAAAGACAAACTTTCTGGGACAAGGTTGTGTATCTCTTACACAGAAGGTCCCCATCATCTGAACAGTCCCAAATGACCAGGGAGGAAACTATGACTTTGAGTGACTGTTCTTGAATATATTTGTAAATACACTGTGATCAGACCATTTGCAAAATTCATATGCAAAATGAATGTTTTCATTACAAAAACTATTTCCAAATTAACTTATTGAATCCTTTTTTGTATAATGCTTGCTAAAAAAAAGGTATTGCCATTGCAAAGAAGTGAAATATTAAATAATATCCTTTCAATTTTTCAGTTCTAATGATATTTTTTAAATTGTAAAACATATTAATTTGATTAGCATTTTAATTATGTAGTTATATTTCTAGCTCCCAGGTTACTCCTTAGCTTAAAGCTGACAATTCTTAAAGCCATTCTCTGGTGAGTTCATTAAGAAAATGAAATTTTTACTAAAAGCCTTAGATTAATTGATTTTCAGATAAAATGAAGCTCAAGGTTACCTGCTAACTTCAAGGAAGGATAATGAAATATTAGGGATGTTTCAAAAATTTAAACTAATTATTTATGTCTCTTTCTGCTGTCTTAAATGTAGAACTTAGCTAATGAACTTGGAATTCAGTTACAAATGCTAATATTATTAGTAGTATTATGATATTTCAATTTTTCTGCAAAGCCAATATGTCTAAGAATGGGCATTCTGGCATGTCTAAAGCAATCTAAAAAGCTCATGTCTTTACAACTGAATAGGTGTGTTTCAGTGCCAACAGCACTGAGGGGAAATGGGGATTTTATTATTAGGAAATTTTATTAGTGAAGTGAAAACCTCACTCCAGTCCAAGCCCATAAAAATCCATAAAGTAAAACAAACAAACAAAAAAAACCCCCACCTTTAAAAGACCTTATCTTTTCTGATGTGCCTTAGACATTCACTGAAATTGTGTTCCTTATCTCATTCTCTCTTCTGTCAAAATACAGTAACACCCCATCGCAAATTAAAAAATCCACGGAACAAGAAGCAGAGGACGGATCTCTGGCTGACCAGGAAAAAACATGTGATCACAAAGTGCACAGATGTCTCCCTGCTCTCTAACCTTATTTTGTGTATAGAATTCCTACTTTCACAGTGGCCTGAAGCATCATTCTATAAGTTAGTGGTTAGGACATCTTGTGGTTCAGTCTCCATTGAAGGCTGAACCAGAATCAAAAACAAGAGAAAATTGTGATCTACCCTGTCCAAACCAAATTCTCTAAGCATTAAACTATTAAACATTTTTCAAAAAGTAACTCCCATCATTATTAGCAGTCTTTTAGCTACTCATTTAGGGATGCAATTCACAAGACAGCAATCCAAGCATGGGGTCACATATGGGTGGAAGATTCCTGACCTCTGGGGCAAGTGGTCAATTGCAGCCCTCTGCTGGGCCTTTCTTAATTACTAGATAAAGGCAGCAAGGAATAGACATTGTTTTTGAAATATGACTGTTCAAGTATTTTTTGGAGCATGAAACTAAGATAAGGAATAAAGAAAAACCAGTATCTTGGCATAGAAGATCCTCATAACACAGATTAAGGAAGTAGGAGTCTTCAAGTTAGGCACTACAACTTCATTTCTACTAGAAAATAAAACAGGGCCAGGGCATGGCCCCAAAGTCAGGCATGTGATCATTCATGCTGTTTAATTGTTACTATGTTCCCTGGCACAGTTTTAGCTGTGCCAATTAAAGTTCCCTCATATACAAACACAATTCCCCTGAATTCAGGCCTAAAATTGTTCGCTATGGGTAATTTAGTTGTAACCATCTGGGGCAGAAGAGAGTACAGGCATATGGATATGAAAAATGAATGCCACATAAACTCTCATCCAGACATCGCTATTTGTTCTGATTTATGTATTATTATAAACAGTAGTCCTTAACTCTTAAGACCGGACCCTCTCACCCCAAAATTTACTCCAAAGTCAAAAGTTATATATACAGTGACTGCATGAGTTAGGTATCTCAGAATATTAACAATATTCTACAGGAAAGATGGGGAGGGACTCTTTATCAGGGAGTATAGCGATAGGACAAGGGGTAATGGTTTTAAACTGGAAGAGGGTAGATTTAGATCAGATATCAGGAAGAAATTCTTTACTGTGAAGGTGGTGAGACACTGAAACAGGTTGCCCAGAGAAGTTGTGGCTGCCCACCCCCGAAGTGTTGGATGGGGCTTTGAGCAACCTGGTCTAGTGGAAGGTATCCCTGGCTGTGGCAGGTGGTTTGGAAGTAGATGATCTTTAAGGTCCCTTCCAACTCTAAACATTCTATGATTCTATGATTCTATGATTTGTAGAACTCATCAACCATGCACAACAATGAATTAGTCATGTACATTAAAATATAGATTTATATTCTTTTGCAAAAGGAAATTTTGCTCTGCAAATTTTATCATTTAATAATTTAGAGTATCTTCAATTACTAAAGCAAAAATATAACCATTTCCAAAAGTAAACAATAAGACCACAGAACATTTTTTAAAATTCTCCAACACATTAAAACTCAAAACAAACAAAAAAGAATGTAAATTTTTGTTTCAAAATAGTGGTTCAAAATGTCTTTGATAGTATTTCTACCTGAATTCTTTCTTAGAATTTTTACTTCAAAGAGTGGTGTAATAAGTAATTTAAGAAAAGAATTTTGCTTCAGCTAAAATGAATGTGTGCTTGCTATGGCTTCAGCTAAGATGGGTGTGTGCTTGCTATGCCTTTGGAAAAGGGATAGTGCTAGATAGGATATCAGACGAAAGCAACAGTTGAAAGTAGCAAACCCTTGCAAAACAAAGGGTAGTGTAGCTAGCAAAGNCAGAATTTTTACTTCAAAGAGTGGGATTTACTAAATACATCTAGATAGTTGCAGAATAACATAGACCATGGAGACAAACAGAAACTTCCAGCAAGAAAGGATGTCATTTAGATTCATCTTGTGTAAATTTCTCTCCAGAGGAGCCTATTTCTTTCCATGTTTTTGGAGGGACTAGAGTGACTGGCTCAGATGGACATACAGGCTATGACTGAGATGTCTATGCACAACCAATGCGTGCTTTTTGAGACACCCTTAAATAGCCAAAAAGATCACATAAGGATGACAAATATGACAAAGAAGGTATGTATCTTTATGAACCAGTGGTCAGAGACAAAGTCCATATACTCCATGGCATCTCAGCTGGCACTGCCCACCTATGATTTAGGAATCTAACACCTTGAGTGCGATTCAGCTCTGGATTCAGATACCTCAATTACCCCTATGTCTACACATAAGCAAACATGCACATTACCAAACATTAAATGGAGACTATTGAGTACAGTAAATAAAGATTGATTCTGCTGTATATACATAGGCATTTATTGCTCTCCAAGGCGCAGGTTTTCACATAACTGATGTACATGTATATAGCAGAGAATTAGAGATCAGTGTGATGGGAATGTTTAAATGACTTCTAAATCAGGCCAGTTTTAAACTTTTTAAAAGTATCTTACTAGACTGACGTTAATTAACAATACAATTCATGTTAATAGTTCTTACTCATTATCAGTCGTTATCATTATGTATTCAGCATTGTCAGTCCTTAGAAGTGATATACTACAGAAACCATGAGTATACACTACCATGTAGCTCATGGCCATAAATTGGCACTGATGGCTACCATCCTTGAGGATTTTAGTTGCTCAAGTCAAAGTGGCCAAACTTGAAAGCTCTTCCACATGGGAAACTGAAACCAAAGTGATTATCTTTTTTCTCCTTCCTCCTGCAATTTGGGACTTGTTCTTTTATAATAAGTTTAACTTCTTAGGCAATTACCTGTCCTTGACCTTCACAGCTGGACTCCACATTTCGTGATGCGAAGTAGGGAGTTATTTTCCCAAGCTTCCTTATTTAGCTGCTACTTCTTTCCTTAAAGCAAAAGTTGTCTTCTCCCAGGTCTTGAGGTAGCACTTCTTCAGTAACCAGCACTTGACCATCACTGAATTGTTGATGGTCCTGGGGCCTCTGCTTTCAACCTGTACCCAAATTTACGAGGTATTTTCTGTTATTCCTTAGTAAAACAGTACATCTTAACAAAAGACACCAACTACCAAGCTCCAATTCACACATCCAGTTCCCATAGTGAGTTGGTAACAACAGGCCAGCACTGGGGCCTTGCCCATTCAGCATTCAGCACAAATACCACAAGGTCCATGACCTGTTACTAGCAATGGCAACGCTATTTTTTATGCACTACTGGGTACAGAAATGCTTTTACGGTTTTGCTGTATTAATGTCTATATGGTTGATCCCCAGACAAATCAATATTATAGTCTAAATAAAGTGTCTCTACTTGTAAAAGTAAAAAAGTGTAACACACCTATTTTAGCTACAATATTAATAAGGCTACTTTTTTAGCGTTACATATATCATGCCTTAGAGATGTCAGAAACTGTTTAAATATACTTAATAAGAATGGCATTACTAGTATCAAACTATCGCCTAATAATTTTTAATGTTTTCATAACTTGCTTGCATCTGTCTCAGCTCTTCTTTACTTTTTCATGTAACAGTTCTGAACGATGCTTGCAGCAAACAACAAGTAGTACTCATTGTCCAGGTTTCAGCTGGGATAGGGTTAATTTTCTTCCTAGTAGCTGCTGTATTTTGGATTTACTATGAGAATAATGTTGATAACACATAGTTTTAGTTGTTGCTAAGTAATGTTTATATTAAGTCAAGGACTTGTTCACCTTCTCGTAGAAGCTGAGAGGAAGCATAGACAGGACAAGCTGGCCACAGGAATATTCCATACCTTAGACATCATGCTCAGTATATAAATGGAGATTGGCCATGGGGCAGGAACCTGCCATCGCTGCTTNTCCACTACTGTTCTATTAAACTGTCTTTATCTCAGCCCACGAGGTGTTTCTTTGTTCTTTTTTTTTTCCTTTTATCCCTCTTCTCCTTATCCTACTGGAGGGAGAGTGAGTGAATAGCTATGTGGTCCTTGTTGCCTAGTTGCCCTTCTCTCAAGCACATCAACTGTACCACTCAGCGTGGTGTCATCCACAAACTTGTTGCAGGTGCACACAATCCTACTGTCTGTCATTAACAAAGATATTACATAGTATTGGTCCGAGTATGGTCCCTTGAGGGACACACCTCGTTACTGATTTCCACTTGGACATTAAGACGTCGACTGTAACTCTTTGGACACAGCCATGCAGTTAATTCCTTATTCATCTAACAGTCCATCCGTCAAACCCACATCTCTCCAATTTAGTGGCAAGAAGGTTGTGGGAGACCATATCAAAGGCCTTACAGATAACATCCATAGCTTTTCTCTTGTCCACTGACACAGTCACTCCGTCATAAAAGCCCACTAGATTAGTCAGTCGTGATTTGTCTTTGGTGAAACCACATTGACTGCCTCTAATCATACCATTGTCTTCCATGTGCTTCAATATATCTTCCAGGAGGACCTATTCTAGGATCTTACTGGGCACAGAGGTGGTTCCCAGGGTTGTCCTTATTATCCTTTTTAAAAAAATTGGTGCAATATTCCCTTTTTCCAGTCACTGGGGACTTCTCCTGACTGCCATGACTTTCCAAATATGATGGAAAGTGGGTTAGTGATACATCAACTAGTTCCCTCAGGACCCTGGGATGCATCTTATCCAGTCCCATGGACTTGTGTATGTTCAGATTCCTCAGGTGATCTTAAACCTGATCTTCTTCTATGATGGGAAGATCTTTCTTGTCCCAGTCCCTGCCTTGAGTTTCAAGGGCTTAAGAGATGTGGAAAGAGAGGTTACAACTGAAAACTCAGGCAAAAATAATTGTTGAGGTTCTCAGCTTTCTTCATGTTGGTGGTCACTACTTCTGTTTTATTTACCAGGGAGGATATATTTTCTTTTATCTTCCCTTTCTGGCCAACATACCTGTAGAAGCCCTTATTATTCTTCACATCCCTTGCTAAATTTGGCTCCAGCTGTGCCTTAGCTTTCCAAATACCATCCCTACACAGCATCCTTATATTCTTCCCAGGATACACATACACGTCCCTGGTTCCACTGCCTGTCTACTTCCTTCCTACACTTTATTTTGATCAGGAGGTCCTTACTCAGCCATGCTGCTATCCTGCCTTCCTTGCCTGATTTCTTACACGTGGGAATTGAGAGCTCCGGCTTTCTCAGAAAAATGTCCTTAAAGAACTGTCGGCTCTCTCCTTCTCCTTCAGTTCCTTTAGTTCAACTCCTCCTAGTTCTGCTCCTTTAGTTCAACTAAAAGAAACATCAAAAACTTTTTTTCTCCAGCATAATATCTTTGCAAGTTTCATACAAAAATAAAGCATGAAAGATTAGTCTGTGGGAGTGCAACTGTACTTTTACTGACCTATGCTATCTCTGTATTTTCAGCATGAAAATGTGATTGAGCAGAACTAGTGGCTGTGCCCTTAGAGCCGTATAGCCAAATCTGCATTGAAATTCATTCTTATTGCAGGTTGATTTGCATTCATTTCATGATGAATTATCTTCGTCTGCATTCTAATAATTAAAATTGAATTTCAGTTTTCACATGAACAATCTGCATCAAATTATTTAATTATGCATATGAATGTATATATATGCATATGCAAAAGCAGGAGTGTATGTACACATAGGAGAGATTAAAATCAGGAGGGTAATTTGTAATCTTATAAAAGCTTTAACTCACACTACTGTTATATATATATTTATAACGTGTAAGTATATAATAAATTGAGAACTTTATAATGCATATTTTCATTTTGGACAGAGCCTAGATAAGCCCTGAAAGGAAAAAACATCTCTGGCATCATTAGCTTTTATTTTTTTTTTCTTCCCCACCAGACCAGTTACGAGTGCTGAGATTGCTGGGCATTTAGATGGTCTGCAAGAAGTTAATGGGAATTGTGTATTATCCAAAACCCCCACACAATTCACACCTACTATCACAGCTTCTAGCATTATAAATGACAGCATCAAGAATGGGAAGCACTGCATGGACAGAAGGGACATGCAGAGAATCTTGCATTAATGAGGTGATTCAAACATGATCAGTAAGCATAAATTGGTCTAAGAAGCTGCCCTCTGAGGAGGAGATCTTGGGATGGGAGGTGAAGAAAACCTGCACCCGTTTTTATACTTAGCTGATGTTTAAGGAGTACCAGTGGTCACACATTGTGAAAACAGGAACAAGGACATTATCATAGCAGCTGAAACCTGATGAAGATGTGCAGGAGGCCTGGAGCTGCTGCTCCTGGCTACACAAGACTACTCAAAATAGCCATCAGGCAAGAAAGATACAGAGGCTAAACTGCTGTCCCAGGGCATGAAAAACTCATGTTTAGGTATGTTTCATGTCTAAATCAGAAACTGTAGGCCCCTATAGTCCTTTTCATAGGAAAACTATTTGTCCAAGGATTTTCCCTTTGCTCTTCTATCACCCAGAACCCTTGAGATTGCTGTGTAAGTCTTTGTTACCCACTTTCACTAATTTTATGCTAAATAAAGTAACCTCATCAGAAAACACCTTTTTTCATAGATCAGTTATAAATATACTGAGTGGGAAAAGTCCGACCCCAGCTTCCTATGAGTGTACTGGTCACTGCACTCTAACGTGAGAATGGCAATTCATTACTGCATTTTGTTTTCTGCCAGTCATTGGTTATGTATACAAGGCCTATACACGGTGAAAACATTAAGTGTTTAATTATAGGAGGAATAAAATAGATCATCCTGTAACTAAAACAACAATGCTAGTCTCATTAATTGAAATAATTTATCTGTAAAGTGGAAACTGCATATTTTATTTTGCATTCTATAGATCTCTAATATTAGAGAATGACATTACACAAACGGAATTTGATGTTGTCATTATCATGAAGTTGAGGCAGGGGAAGTTTAGGATGGATATTAGGAAAAATTTCTTCACCGAAAGGGTTCTTAAGCATTGTAACAGGCTGCCCAGGGAAGTGGTTGAGTCACCATCCCTGGGGGTATTAAAAAGACGTGCAGATATGGTGCTTAGGGACATGGTTTAATGGTGGTTTTGGCAGTGTTAGGTTAATGGCTGAACTTGATCTTAAAGGTCCCTTCCAACCTAGACGATTCTATGATTCTATGATTATTTGTCCTCATTTATATATTTGCAGACAAGTATTTTTCACTTGTCTCTAAAATAAACTTACATGTGATCTAGAACAGTATTACATCACTGAGTTTACCTTTGTCTTCTTGTGATTAAATAATTTTGAATTCTTTAAGCCGTGTTGATTACATTATCTTCATTTCAAGCTATGAATACCTAAGAATACACAATTCATATGAAAGGATACAAGGCAACAGAAAGAACCGAGGTTTCAGTGACCCATGGAGTAATGAAGAAAACATTTGTCATCTTACTGTAGTTTTTGGTTTTTAGGTAGCGCAATTTAACTAGACTTCTCTTTATGTCACTGAAACATCTGTATGAAATGTAGAAAAGACTGAATATAACTTAGAGTTATACTGCCTGGCTGAGTTTTCATATATATTTTATTACAATATACTTAATTACACAACAGTGGAAATCAGTTCTGTCTAGTTACTTCACTGCTTCACTACTTTTCAGTGAATAGCTTCTAAATTACAGAATCCTTAAAATTCATCTGCATAATCCAGGAACATTTATGAAGCAATGAAGCAAAGAATACACCCATTTTTGTCCACAGAATGATTCTTTTTGTGTGTGTGAAATGGATACAAATTAGATAATAATACCCTAAAATCCAATTGCACTCATCTGGTTTTGACCTCTCCCTAAACCTGACTTTCAGAGATTATGCATCACATTAATTTCATGAAGTGAAGAAATGTTTGTGAAATATAAATTCTCCACATCAGCATGCTCTTCATAGCCTGGAATGACATGATGTCTGGAGAATGTTTGATGGCAGTATAAAGATGGAGTGAGAAATGAGTAGTCATAGGAACATTCTGACTACCTTGTAAGAGTACGTTTCATCAAAGCAGAAACTACCCTCGGCTGAAACTTCCCAACACAAAATTTTCATAAATCATCTGCAGGAGCTTCCTTTTTTTTTTTTTTTTTTTTTTTTTTTTTCCTTNTTTGTCCCTGCTCAACACCATCTGTAATACATGCTTTATCAAAATTATTTAAGGCAGATCAAAATCAAATGAATGGCTATCTATCTGTATTATTGAATTTGTCCCTGAAAAGTCAGATTTTTTCTTGTTTCAGTATTATTAGTTCTAATCTTAGAAAAACCCCAAACAAACAAACAAAATGCAAAGCTCCAAACCCATGAAGCATGGAAAAAGAGCAACAAAGTGACAACTTTTATTCTATGTGTGGAAAGAATTACAGCTACAGCTCTCAGGTATCAGTTCAAACTATCAACAGGTTTTAAGCATACAATTCTAAAAAGCAGTGTTCAGGCACAGGAACTACTGTTGGCCTCTTTTGAAACAGTCTTGTTTGGAGTATGTTTAAGCCAAAATATAGGGCAATCTATGCAAAACTTCAAATTCTCAGGTGTGCTGTTCTATGCACTATCCATGGGAAGAATTCGGGAACTGGAGACCATAGTTGTGCTACAGATGTGAGATTATATTCTTTGTTTTAAATGAAAATATTCCACTCTACTTTCTCTTTTCTTAGAAAAGAAGGTCTGCTTCAGACATTGGCAGTATTGCTGTTCCACTGCAGGGTTTTTTTTTTTGCCTGTGGGAGGACAGAATGAGATGAAAGGAAAAACTTTCTGCAGTGGTGGCTTGGAAAAATAGTAAGGAGAAATATTCATAGGAAGCTCTGTTCAAATACAAAGAAAAACTTCTTTATGGTTAGGGTGACAGAGCAGTGGAACAGGCTGCCCAGGGAAGTTGTGGAGTCCCCTTCTCTGGAGATTTTCAAGACCCGCCTAGATGCAGTCCTGAGTAATGTGCTCTAGGCAATCCTGCTTTGGCAGGGGAGTTGGACTAGATGATCTCTAGAGGTCCCTTCCAACTGTGAAAATTCCGTAATTCCGTGATTTATGATAAAAATCTTTAATGAAAAAAAAATAGTGTTCAGGTCAACTAGATTTATTTCTGATTTCGTGTTGAAAAGATATATTCTGAGAAAAAAAAAATCCTCTAAAATGCAAAAAAGTTAAATTTCAGTATTCACATGTTTTCAAAAACAAGTGTTTGGGTTTTTCCTTCAATTAAAACTTTATTTGGAAATTTTACAATAGTTTAATAAGGGGGGTGTGTGTATGTTTGTACATATATGATTGGGTAAATTTAATTTTTGGTCACAATATTATGTTCTTTTGTTGCTTTTTACTTTAAAGGACAAGCAGGGAAAATATTTTGATTCGGACTTAAAAATTCCCTTTGTTATTCCCTCCTACCTCTTAACAATAGTTCTTTTAAAATAGGATGGAATGGAAGTGATGACTCATTAAATGAACAAGAGATGGTAGAATTCTAAACCTCATTTCTAACAAAAGTCATAGAATCCAAAAATATTATTACATCAGTTATTGAGCTGAATTTGTTTGTTTGTATTTGTCAAAGCATTAAGGATTTACCTTTATATTTTACTTTCTGAATCAAGCTAATTGATAAAATAGTGAAGGTCTGGACTGAAGACTGACTTATTGGCTGATTTTTATTTTTAAGTAGCATATCCTTTTGTGTATTCTGTTTCAGTAAATGTTTCAGAAAAAAACATAGAAGTCATATATTGAAGATGGCTTGATCTTCCAAAATAGCCAAGATATAATCTGAGCATTGGAAGGCAGTAAAAATCCAGTTGTAGCATTTTACGGTTTCCAGGTTCTGGATTTCAACCTCAGTTTCCCTTCTCAAAGCTGCACCATGTTTCCCGCTTAAACTGTGCTGTTAGTCTAGCACTAATCACTGCCTGTCTCTGACAAAAAAAAAAAAAATAAATAAATCAAACCAGAAAAAAAAACCCACAACCCATCCAACAAGTAAACAAAGAAACACCCACCGACCCACCCCAACGAAACACGTTTCCTAGAAAAGGAGGTGTATAAGACATATATTGAGTTCTTCTAACATTTGGCACATTGTGACTGAATCTGTATCTGTGTATAAAAGGAATCAGAGAAATATTGCCCAGTACTGTAAAAATTAGTGTCTATGTCCCCAAACTCAGATCAGCATTTAAGAACACTTTTATCTTTAAATATGTTCATAATATCATAGATTTTAGTAGGATTAATCTTTTGTTCTAAACTTTCAGACATGAAATTTTGATTGGTCATGGTATTAGATGCAGTGCCAAAGAATTTTGTATATCCTTTCAGTATTTAAGAAAATCTGCTATCTTTTTAGGTAAGTATTTTAATTATTTTGGTGACAATATATTACAATTCAGTAGCAGTTTCAATATGTAACATATAGCCAATTTACCAGTGTAGAAAATGACATAACTGGGAGTCCTTTCCATTTCTTTCTACCTTCTATTGCAAGCCACTTACAGAATGTTTATCTTTCAAATTTCATTCACAGTACTGGCTGTGTTTGCAAAGTGAATCTTGAAACAAACAAGATTATTAAAACAAAGTTAATGGAGGAAAGGAAACTTTTGTTGGGGGCACCAAGAAGTACAATGAAATTGAGAATTCAGAAATAACCTTAGAAAGAAACAGAAAGCTAATTTGTAAAGAAATACCACAAAGGAAAAGTAAGCCTTTAATTAACTTCTAAAGATCCTAAATAGGAATAAAATAAGAATCAGTAATGTTTTATTCTGAACCAGTTCAAAGCAATTTAGAAACTCATTTTCAAAAAGCATGCATATAATTCTGTTTGAGAACTCAGAAGGAAGCAAGAGGAAAGGGATCACGTCATTATGCTTGATCCCTAGTAATTGTGATACAAGAAAAGGCCTGCTTCACGGTTCATGTAGCACATTTGTTGATAGTATAAAATGGAGCCAAGATCTAAATTTTAGAGAACTTAAGCTTAAAGCCTATTCAAGACATAAAGAACATTCATTATCTATAAAAGACAGAGGAATAAAAGACAACTTTCAAATGTACAAAGTTGACCTATGGGCCATAAGTAGAAATAAAGCACCAAAATGTTAAATAAAGTAGTAAAGACAGGTCAAGCAATTGGACTTCAATACTGAGATGTCAGTTAGACATACCGTGATGTCTTGATAAGATATCTTCATCAGTATAGTAGACTGTGAGTGGCGAAATGAGGAAGCAATCAAGTTTTCCTTCAACAGAGGAATTTCAGAAAGGGTGAGAAGGGAATAGGAAAGAGAATGGGAAAGAAAAGCAGAAGAATGAAATTTAACCTCACGGACAAACTAAATTTTGTCTTAATTGTCTAGATTGTCTCTGGTGAAAACAAGATTACACACAACTCAATAAAATAACCAATCTAGATGAATCAAAACACCCAACGTAAATGACCAAACTGCAGAACTGCAGGAACAATCGATCAAACACTTGAATCATAACAAGATTTCTATATCACTGATTTCCATCTGTGCTTAGAGACACTATACTAGAAACAGTATAATTGAGAGTTCGTTGACAAGGGGCAGTCAGGGGGAAAAACATTCTTTATGGTGTGCAACTTATTGAAATACTGTAGTGTGCACCATTTAATGAACACTCTGTAACAATTCCAAGGACTGTGCAATGTGGTACAGAACTAAATCTGAGATTGCAGTAAATGCCCTTTTTTTTATTTCTTTTAAAGAACTTGAAAACTTTTTCAGTTTAATTTATAATAACCTTTCTTCTCATCATGTTATAGTAGTGAATTACAGAAGCAAGATTTTGAACCCTGTGATACATGTACTGCTTGACATCACATAGATTTTTCATTTTAATAACTTTCATTGTCAAGTTAATGTAGGATAGGTAAATGGACTTCTGTATGGATCACATGGACAGACAGGAAGTCCTATCTTGGATTCAACTTGTAACCCAGAATAGAAAGGCTTTGTATTTCAGACTTCTACTAATGATGAATTTCATTACTGTTTTGGTAACATTAGTCCAGAAAAACTCCATTTGGATTAATAATATATATAGGTCGTATTACTTTTAACAGACATACTAATTGAAATCAGTATCTACTAGCAATTGAATGATTTGCTTTGAAGGTCATCAGAAGAGGATCTGAAATAAAGTTTTCTAGAAGCTAGATTTTAAAAACACATAGTATAACAGAAATTAGATAGAAAAATTTAAATTCTTGCCTCTGGTGAAGAAAAAAAAGGAGAGATATTTTATTTTGTTTTATTTTATTTTATTTTATTTTATTTTATTTTATTTTATTTTATTATTCTACAACTCCAGGCTTGGATGCAACCCTAGTATTAGTACAGAAGACAAGCGTTACGTGTCCCTCCACACTGAGCCATGTGAGGGGTACACATTTCTTCCATTTCAATCACAAGGGAGGTAACACTTCCAAGTGGGTTTTCTGGGGACTAAGCCTGGCCAGCAGACATGAATATATGTATTTTTAGAGGCTGCACACCATCGAGTTATTCTTTTGCCTTGGAATTGTACTTAAATTGTCAACACTAAGTCACTGAAAGGTAGCTAGGTCTTTAGAATAAATCCTTGATTTCCAATACACAGTAAAATGGAATACATAGTAATGTGTTGATTATATCTGGAATAGTAAGACCATATGAAAGAGGTTAAGATTTTCCTATTTTAAATATACTGTACTGTGTAAATCTTCCTAAGACACCATCTATAAAATCCTATATGACCTTCTTTAATGCATTTGCCCTTTGCAAGAACTTTCAGAATCTTAGGAGTTTTGTCCAAGAGAAAAATTGTCTGAGAAATATACTGTGTTTCTACTACCAGTAGGAATTAAGCTAGCATCTTTTTCACTTTCAAGAGGAAGCATGAATTCTTAGACAAAATCTTTAATTTATGACAGTTGTTTGCCACTCACAGATTGGTGGATTATCCTATCACTACGCATTCTTCTCATACTCTGTCCTAACAAGTCTGTCCTTGTTTAATGTTGGGGTTCCTGGGAGGTATTAAACCTAACTGTTATCTAAAGTCATATTACTAGAGTAGATATGCAACACAAGAAACCGTGGTGAGGTAAAAGCGGTTATCAAAGAAATAATGAGAAAATAAAAACTAAATCTTAAACTAGCTTTCCCCCATGCCTGCCTTCTTCCTAGTCTTAACTTTACTCCCGAATTCTCTACCTACTCCCGTGAGTAGCACGGGGGATGCGGAATAGGGGTTGTGGTCAGTTCATCACAAGTTGTCTCTGCCAGTCCTTCCTCCTCAGGGGGAGGACTCCTCACACTCTTCCCCTGCTTCAGTGTGAGATCCCACCCATGGGAGACAGTCTTCCACAAACTTCTCCAACATGAGCCCTTCCCATTAGCTACAGTTCTTCACAAACTGCTCCAGCATGGGTCCCTTCCATGGGGTGCAGTCCTTCAGGAATAGACTACGCCAACAAACCTGCCCCAGCATGGGCTCTTCTCCCCACGGGGTCACAGGTCCTGCCAGGAGCCTGCTCCAGCCTGGGCTCCCCACAGGGTCACAGCCTCCTTCAGGTGCATACACCTGCTCCGGCGTGTGGTCCTCCATGGCTTGCAGGTGGATATCAGCTCCACTGTTAACCTCCATGCGCTTCAGGGGGACAGCCTGCTTCATCATGGTCTTTACTACTGGCTGCAGGGGAATCTTTGCTTCAGCACCAGAAACACATCCTCCCCCTCCTTCTTCACTGACCTTGCTGTTTGTAGAGCTGTTTCTCTCACATATTCTCACTCCTCTTTTTTGACTGCTGCTGCCACAGTTGGTGGTTTTTTTTCCCCTTGGCCAACGGCGGGTCTGTCTTGGAGTCAGCTGGCATTGGCTCTGTTGGACATGGGGGAAGCTTCTAGCAACTTCTCACAGAAGCCAACCCACCCAGTGGCCCCCCAGTGACCAAAACTTTCCATGCAAACCCAATAAATCTACATATATTTATACAGTTATATTACTTTTCAAGACATATTATCTTCTGAGTACTGGTTGCAGGCTATAAGCAATATACTGCTGAACTCTCAGAAAGGCAAAACTATGTGTGATCTTTTTTTCTTTTCAGGCAAAATCATGGATGAGTCATGATTATTTGTGCGGGTAGAAAGTTGTGACATTTGTTTTTGAAAAGTTTTGAAGTTACTTGTAATGGCTATGTGTATAACAGCATTGCGCGAGGAGAAAAAATAACTGAAGACCCAAAAAACAAGCACTGTGGAGTTTTTAAGAGACTTTTGTAGTAAGAAGCTTTTCAGAGAGGACTTTCACAGTCATCAAAACCAGTCACTTTTCTTCAGAAAATACATCCAAATGTAACTGTACTTGTATTTACTGCTACTAAGAAAGGACCAGCCTGGTCTTTCATATTCTATCTCTTTAGGCGTGCAGGAGGTAGAATTGGAAACATTGCAGTAATTCTACCCGTTGTCTCCTTTATAAGTACATTCACTGTTAAAAGGCACTGACCATTGCTGAAGTCAACCACTGTTTATGCAGTGATTACATGTTTTCAAAACCCTCCTGAATTGAAGTTGGTTGTGGTGACAGCATGAAAAGGATTTCTCTCAAAAATAAGAAGATTGTGTGCAGGTGGCTCTAGCAGATAGTCAAAATCTTTCAAGCATGAGTAAGTCTTTTGAACTCATGGCCTGAGTGGAAACTACATCAGGTGTCGTGTTACACTCGTGTAAATCTTCTTTGAGTCAAAGATGAAGGATTCTGCCCAGCTACTTCTCCTTAAGTTTTCTGCATTGCAGTGACATCCACAACTATGAAAAGGGACTCTTTATCAAACTCATTAATTGGCAGGCAGCATACAAGTCCAAGAAGAATAGAGATTAACGGGCTGAACATTTTTCAGGTTTTTTTTAATTAATATTTTAATATAGCAAATCCCTTTGAAATTTTGCATTAGCTACATATTTATGTGGAGTGAATAAAGGTTGTAAGATGCTCAGTTTTTATTATCTTAAATAAAAAGCAAGCTAAACATATTTTAAAAACCAAACCAAATCAAAACCATTTTTTAACCAATTTTAGTATTTATTTTACATAATGGAAAGTGGATTCAGCTACTATGAATGGAATTAACCATCTTAAAGTTGGGCATATAATCTGAATTTATTATGTAGGCTTTCTTAATAGCCAGTGAAATGAAACAGGCATTTCTAGGAAATGGTTCATCCTGAATTGTAATATATGTTGAACAGAAATATGAATCATCCCAGGAAATAATTGTCCCTTGACTCCTGGGAGTTCCTAAATGACTAGTTTAGATCAAATGCTACATAGTTAACACTAGGTAAGATGAATGATGTTCTGAATATTGAATTGAAACCCACAAAAAAAGTAATAGTCAAAGTAAGATTTAAATTTTGGAATCTCTGGAGACTCTTTGAGCCTTTGATGCTGATTTACCAGAACATTCTTTAGCAGCATTTTAACATTTTACATCTAAATATAACAGTATTTGCTGCTGTCTCCTGAAATACCATTTTCAAACTGCTTTTACAAAATGATATGGAGTTTCCAGGAACCACATATGCCTAACAATTAAATTGGCTCAATGCCTTACCATTTTAGTGACAGTGGTAGCTTTTGACTTGCTGCCAACAGAGTTGTCTGCTTTTCATAAAGATTACAGGGTATTATGCTAATGACCAGCTATGAACAGCTTTGAACCAACTTTCACATTGCTTTGAAATAAACTTGATACACTGAAGTATGTTTGTATTATGAAAACTTTAGCATTTTGGTGATTATGAGAAGACAGAATTATTGGTAAAAATGTACAGAGTTTTCCATCTCCTAGCAAAATGATTTTCAAGAAAATGATCAGGGAAAGGAATGTTGAAATTTAGAGCCTCCTCAGAGTACTATCACTGTAAATATAAAGAATCAAAACTGAGCAATGTAGAATAACAAATTAGACATATTAAAATAAGACTATTATTAAAAGTCAGTTTAAAAAATTGCATTTAAAATTATTGTTTTCTGGATCTTACACAACTTAATTGCTATACAAAATAGTATCACCAAGAAAAGAAAACCTCAAGTAAAAATAAGTGTTATTTATAAGGAGAACCAGTTCCCTCAAAAAATGTTTTGATTGCAAAATATAATGTTAACAAGCAGAAACATTAATATCCTTGAATAAGGCTATATTTGTGATTTAAGATTCAGACACCTTTTTAGCCTCAGCTTCACAATAAACTCTTATAGGCACCTAAGTTAGGAACTTAGTGTGAGACCTCTTTCCATGTGACTTATGAAACAGTTTGCACCTTAATTTCAATTCACCAATGAATTGAAATGTGCAATATCTTACCAACAGAATTAGCCAGTGGAACACCTTACCAAAAATGTATTGAAACCTCTAAAAAGTCTTCAAATCAAGATTAAACATTTATCTATAATGTGCATTGCAAACTGCATGAATGATGAAGGAAAACTAAAATTCTGTGGCTATCTTTGGTGGAAGCCATATGCATCTGTTATTGGGCCTCTTCCTAATTTTAATATCAAGAAATCAACTTCTTGTTTCAGAGAACAATCATAATTCCACCTAATTGTAAGTTATTGCAAAGAAAAATCTACATTTCCCATAATGAAAATTGGTTATGAGCAATCTGCAAGTCAAGTCTTATTTTTCTTCATTCAATGAGACATTTCAAATATCTAGTGAAATAAGCTACATACAATTTGCAAAAAAAAATTAGTTTTTTAAACATTTTTTCAACACTACATTCCATTCATTATGCAGTTATCTCATTCGAAAAATGAAAATTTTGCTGTTGTATCTCTCACATTTTTTGCATTTTAAAAGTTACCAAAATGTTAAAAATCTTTCTTTTTTTTTTTTTTTTTTNTCAAGTTTTAGGATTAATAACTCAAAATGCTTCAAGACGCCAATGGATACTGAACGGTCCTATTAAGTAGAAAGAATATTAATCCTTTCAGAGAATTTTACAGTCATCATCAATATATCTTCAGGGCAACCTCTGGCTATTAAAATCTTTGTCTGTCATTTTACATTACCTACAGATGATGTTTTTGTTCATTGTTCTTTAGGGAAGATACTTTAATTCTAATTGACCCCCATGGAAAAACTGAAGTTTTCAGTTTCAGGAAAAACTGAAGAAATCACAAACTTTTTAATAAATCATCAATAAGAACAACAAAATCAGTCCTTTTTTAGTTCTTATTTATTCTTATTTATATTTATTTCTTTTTGAAAAGTCAAAGGAAACACTTTAGCAATAGCGAAAGTGATTTTTTTTTATTAGCATCTTTACAATAACTACTCTGGTACCAAATAATATATTAAATTATTACGTTAAAAAAGCATTTTAAAAGCAGTTCTTACTATAATACCACTGATTCACAGTAAAATACTGCACACAGAATACTGTCTGTAGTGTGAGTCATACACTGTGAAATCAGTGTAGTACTATATGGATAAAAACGCTTAAAGAAGATCAAGATCTAGAGTGAAATGTACATATAATTAAAGAAATAAAGGATTTAATTCATGTTTGGTCCTGCTTTTGCAAACACTAAGACATTTAAGCAACTTAGGAAATGTCCCCACTGCTTAATTGAGTACAGTGTAGAGAATCACTGATGTTTACAAACAGAAGCAGAAATATTTTCATGTTGTTGAGACAACATTGGACAAGACTTAGTACCTTAAGTCTGGCACTGTGCTAATGTGAGATCATTCTTCAAGGCCTCAGCTGACATCTGTCTGCAGCATGTTTAGCTTGGTGTATCTGATGTCTCTTAATTATATAGTAAGAATACAACACATTGCCTCTGACTGTTTTAGTGTCTTGATGTATATTTCTTTTAATGTTCTGATTTTAAATCACAGAAGTAAAAAAAAAAATAAATCTTAAGAGTATCAAACACATTTGGGTTTTTTTCAATTCACTGATTTTTATAAAGGGGTTATGCAAATGAAGAAAATAAGATCTTTTTTCTGTTAGGTAATCTAAAAACATTCAATTAAAATGTCTTCCTGTGCATCAGTTTCTGTTCTGAAACGGATTTTTTAGGTTAATGATAAGATGGATAGGTTACCTATTTTTTTAATCTTTAGAGGATTCTTTTCAGGAATTTTTAAAGGAGATGGGAGGAGAATGGGGAAAAAATATGAACTACTTATATGTTTACAAGACTACACACTTTGGTGTCTGATTAAAATAGTCATTGACAAGAACTTGTACCTTTGCTGAGCTCCTGACATCAACTTTAATCCTACGTGTTGAGACTTGACATAGTATTGAGTTACAAACCATGAATGTCCTTTATTCTACAATAATTTTCTATAGAAGTGATTTGGAGTGTTTTCTTCTGCATTTACCAATTCAAATGACTGTGTTCTTTGTTTTCTGATACATACACTGCTATTGTTTATTTCTTATTTCCATGATAGATGTTTTTGTGGACCCTTCTGCTATCACACTTGTTAAATATGGTCGTTACGTCTTTAAGAAATTGTTGCTCTCAAAAGTCTCTTCCTTTGACAGCAACAAAAAATAAGACTGTTAAATCTTGCCTCCTCTACAGTTCATAGTCTTTATTATCTTTCATAGTCAGAAAAAAATGCTATTTTGATAATTCAATGGAAAGCGTAAAAATAGATCTCATACATAATTTCTAAAGAACTGCCAAAAAATGTACAGTATCAAAAGCAGTAATTTTTACATCAGTATGCTCCCAACTGTTTCGTATTTTTATCGAGATGCCAATTCTTTCCAATAATATTTCAAAGCAAGCAACACACAATTGCAAATGTTTGAGTACACTGTGCTTTCTAGTGAGGGAAAAAAAAGAAAAAAAGAGATACAGTATATGACCATATATCGCATCTTAGATAGTTCTCTCTTAGATTTTATTTGAGTAACAGCAGAGTAACATAAAAAGAATGTTAGTATTGTTATTGTACCTTCAAATATTATCAATTCTGATATAACGTACTCTATACATTTGAGATCAATTTCTCAAGACCATGCCTCTGAATAACACAGTAGCATGATAAGGTTCCTAATCAGCATTGTAGAGAAATCTAATTTAAAATTACACAATCTCAGATTCATTATGCATATACACTTCACTTAAATAGTACTTTCTGGTGTCACAAGTTTAAGGAATGTGGTATTAGTGACTTCTGAATAGTTACAATAGCCTGAAGATTAAATCACCATCACAACACTCAATTAAAAAAAAAAACAACAAACTGTGATTTCTTTCTATAGATAAAATAATATATATAATCTATTAATCCTTAAAGTGGTATTTATCAGTTTTGTAGAGACAAATGAAAGGTGATAATATACACATCCTCCAGCAATTTATGGATTTATTTATTCTTACCTTAAACCATACCAAAAAAATGAGATTCTCAGATGAGATTTTTTCCCAATATTAAGTGAATGGGGAGACAACTTTACTTTAGATCAGATCTGGTTTGTTTTCCCACAAATGTTGAGAAAACTGGACACATATGTTTGGTTGTGGTCACTTACTTTCAGATCCACTTGATCCTTATTCCTTCACCATTACATGAATAGTGACAATCAGAACAAGAAGGTATCAGTTCACTGTAGAAGTTTACTGAAGCCATTTACTCCAGCCTTCTGTTTTTATAAAATGCTTGTACGCTGTGAACAAAAAGAAAACTCAACTGTTACCAAATAGCATTTATAATATTTGCTGAAATTTTTTGTAGGTAAACCAACTATTCTATTAACAAACTCCCCCTGAAAGAAGTAGCACAGCCAGTAGCTTGCAATACCAAGTACAACAGGGAATCTTTGTCAGTAAAGCAAAGGGTAGAATTTAACTATGACTGCAAGTGCATGGGAATGAATCTGAAGAATTAAACTCATTGCAATCTTTTGGGCTTCAGCTGTGTACGTTGGGGGATCATATAAAAAGTTCTCTGGGCAATACTTCTTTATACGTTTTGCATATTGCCAAATATATGGTTAATATTTGTACGCTGCTTAAACCCTTTTGCATCTTATTAATCTTTGGGTATGATGTTTAATGCATTATTACACTGTGTACTGAGAAATACAATCATCTTCACATACTGACTGTTTGCCTAGAGGAACTCTATAGCTGTAGGAGAGAGACCTCACTCCTGGTCACAATTTTTTGTAAAGTAATGATTTCTGCCAGCAGAAGAGAAATGTTCAGACCTGTGACAGAGTCCATAATAGCAGCAGAACTGACTGCTACTGAATAAAATCTGTAGCTGAAGAGCTAATCACCCCATCAATCAGTTTTGGGTTTGTTTTTTTTTTAATTATTAATTCTATTAGTTTTGTTATTTTGAAGGAGTTATATGCTTATTGAATATATTTTAGGCCTTCTTTAGGATATTGAGTGGCAGTTCAGTATATCTGTTTGGGGTATGGTATATTTTCTGTTGCTGGTGTTTGGAATGAATTTCAACATGAATCTTCAGAATTATGTATAAAGATTAAAATAAAAACAATCTGAGAACATGGCAGACAAATAATAGTTAATGATCTGTGAAGGTCCTTTGTAAAGAAGCTAAGGTTTATGGTTTGTAACATACAGAGGTGCATCCATTAGACATTAAAATGCAAGAGTCTAGATTTATGAAACTGAGAATAAGACCTGTCAGGAAAAGAATTACATATGCTTCACTTGAATGAGTAAGTGGGGTACCTATTACTACATAGGTACTGGATAGATAGTGATATTACCGATTAATGAAGTTTATTCACAGATTTTCCAGGAATGTTGTTTTGACACTTGTTAAGTTTGTTTACAAAATACACTTAAACCTTTTAAATGTACCATATCTTCCTTAAATGTTAATCAGAAGGTGATATATCCCCTGGAATAAGAACTTAAAAGCATGCAGCGTAAGTTGTTGAAAGAACTATTCCACTACTGCAATTTTAATTGTTTCTATAATTTTCTGCTCTCCTTGAAAATGTTTAGAGGACTTTTCAGACTTACTAATGTATAGACAACAAAATATACTGACACTTTTGACATGAAATTCCAAGATTTCCACGGGTCCTCTGTTTCAACCAAGACATACAAAATCCAGATAAGTTGCTCTAAGTACCTTTTGCTTTTTTTCCTCAGTTGTAAGCTCATACCTATGTGAAATTAATTCATAATATCTAAGCACATAGATATCTTGATATTTAACCAAAGATACTATGAAGTTTATTTACCAAAGGTAATCAACCTTTTCTACTCTAAGATGGAAAATTCTTGAGCTGATGAAGTATTATCTTTGTATGTTGATGACTAGTTCAGGGAAAAAAAAAGTACTTTATTTTTCCAAATCGTTCAGAACACAGGATTGAGTAACACCAGAACAATTCTCAGAGTATCAATTTCTGTTATATGTTCCAGCTAGGAAACAAACAAACAAACAAAAAAGTTCTTTAGCTCAGTTAGATTTTTTCTTTGGTCTACTTTGTATTATAAATAATAGATTATTTTTATATTAATAAAGAGATCTAATTCCACCAAATTTAAGACTCTTAAATTTGACCATTAGTGAATTAAGTAGATACTTCTTACTCTGGTTGGTTTGGAAAATCATTCATAGTAATATAAGGGGAAATTTTTGTCCATTTACTGATTATTCTCTCTACTGGAAATAAGAATATAAGTCCAAGCCAACAGCAATCATATCATCATATATGGAAATAATATCATCATATATGGAAATAATATGTCAAGCAAAAATATAATTATGACAATATTTCCTGCACTTCAAGCAACTTCATTGAGTAGAAATAGCTCTGTTAGTACACATATCACAAAAAGATGAAAGAAAATAATAGTTAGAACTGTTACTATACAAAAATACACTTTATCAAAGATAATATGAGCCTTCTTATGTCATGTTATATGCCATCAACACTTCATTCAGATTGCTGGCAGCTATAATCTGCTGATTTTGTAAGGGAAGCCTTAAAAAATTATTTTGTTCTCAAGTAGAAGCAAAATTCCAGTACACTAATAGAAAATAAAAATAAAAATAAAAAATAGTTACTTCAACTTTCATTTTCAGCGGGGTTTTTTTCACAAGCCATGCTGTGTACATATTCCTCAAAAATCTATTCCTTTTCTGTTTCCCTGCCTCTTCGCCTTATAGCTGCTCTTTTACACAAGCTGTTCTCTTTTCTGATAACAATCTTTTGCTTTCTCAACTTGAGAGGGAGAAACCCTAGGCAATGTTAAAAGGCATTACCTCTTACCTTTCCACATTTGATTCTGAATCTAGCAGTGAAACCACTCCATCAAGCCAATGATGAGTCCTTAGTGTGGGATATATATCAATTTCTTACAACAGTAACAAAAAAAAGTTTAATCCTTCCAGAAAGTCTGTTAAACAATTATTTTCACAAAATTTGGTTATTAATTGCTAAAATAGATTGAGATCCTACAATCACTTACCTAGGATACTATAAATATATCTCTATGTGTAGATAACTCCACTTATAGGCAAAATATTTAGTTTTCTATGAAAAGAGATTATTGAATTCAACAAAACACTCACTGCTATCTCTTTTGCTAGAGATTCTATCATAGAGATTGCTCTGATTGCCACTGCTGAAAAAGGAGTTTGGGTGTATGAAAATATACAGACTCCTTCTGGGTACTGGAGACTAATATAATAAGTGCCCCTACCTCTCTCTTCTTACCAGAGGCACCAAGCTCAGCAAACCTCTCTCCAGAAATCTCTTGCCCACTTTCTTTCTCAATGCTACATTTGTCTTCTCCAGTTTTCAAAGTATAACCCTCCTTTGGTGTGTCACTGTTTGGACAACTTTTACCATTAACAAAGACACTCTGCAGGTAGAATAAACACAGATTCAAAGTACAAATTAATTATTTACTGGCTGACACACACACAACTGAGAATAATGATCGACTATGCTAAGTATTAGTAGGTTCACCATTACCGATAAGGCACCCAATGAATCTTTGTCAGATAAGTGGTCATTGGTCAGGTGGTAAAAACTCGGTATCTGCTTGTCTTTGAAATGGAGATGATCTCTGATGCTGCTCTGCTGTTGTGTAGAAATTATTCTCTCTTTTATTAGAAATCTATATATTTTCACTTCCATGTTTTTTCTCTTGAAACCTTGAATTTTTATTTCAACAATCCTACCTTTACCAGAATTTTATTCTTTTTTTTTTTTTTTCTCTTGCATAATCTATGTACTTTCTCAGATTTTAGTAATTTCCCCAAAATTTACAGGAACCTATCATAACAGTGAATCCTTAGAGGTCCTTCAGGAGTATTTCTTATGAACATGGATTCTGGACCAAAGAACTACCTTAAAAGGCAGATAATTTAGATACATTGTGGCAAGTAATACATTATTTCTTTCCTTTTTTCATTTCTTCCCTTTTCAAAAAATAATGGTAAAACCATACTTTTTCAATATTGCAGGAATATGTTAATTGTACTTTCATTCTTTTAGCAAGCTAAGCATGACTTGTTTGTTTGGAGTGCATTTTAAAAAATTGCTTAGTAAAATTACTGAAGGAAATCTGGAAAATGATTGGAAAAGATCAATGTCAGCAATATAATAACTTCTGGTATTTTATCAACTCTTGCAAAGATGTGCTGATATTAAAATAATAAAATTGTTCTCTTGTGTCTCTTTAAAATGAGTGAAGTGTACCAAAAGATGAACTGCAAAAGTATGAGGTAGGGTGATTCTCCATCAGCTGCATTTTATGTGGAAGACTGTTTGACCTTTATTTCATGAACCAACAGCCAATGAAATTACTGAGAGCATCATTAGTACTAGCAAACAGTGATATATGATAACATCAATTCTTGTGTAGGGGCCAAGTGCATGATTCTTTTAAAAAGTTTGTTTTAACTCAAAGACATTGAAAACATTGATAAAAAAAAATAAATAGTGGGAGTATATCTCTTGAGAACAGAATAATTTATATGAAAATATTTTTAAGGATTCAGATCAAAGCACACGGGTTAATCATTCTAAACTTATGAGCATACTCATGAATATAGTTAAGAAATACATATGCTTAAACTTGTCTGGTAAAATTGGTGGATTAAGATCTAAACTTCATAGGGATGGAGCTGCTTTCTGTTGCTTTCAACACACAGCTGTGACCAAAACCCACAGGCCTGCTAAATAAAAATAGGGATGATTAGACATATTTGTCTGAAATATTCACCTATTTACTTTACTTCACAAACTGTCTCTATAATCTTATGAATTTTGCCAACATTAATTGAAAGTATACATTCTACTTGCTCTTTATAAAATATTGAGAAACAATTTGCTGCTGGTATTTCTATTTTGAGATCAGTCACTGTAACTGTGAGACCTAGGTTGTAATTATGTTGTTGATCTTTGTTGAAAAATGATATCTCCTAATTTTGGGGTGGATGGGGTGGGTGTCTATCGTAAGCCTGTGAAAGTCAGTGAAACTCTGTTATCTCTTACTGTGGAATGAGTTCTGATTTCTCCCAGGAGTCCTGTAGAGCCTTTGCAGGTTCATTCTTTGTTTTTTTTTTTTTGTTTTTTTTTTTTTTNTGTATATAGAAAACAAACACCAGAAAAGCACAAGTTTATAAACACTGTGTATATAGAAAATAAACACCAGAAAAGCACAAACTCAGCTGAAACCCTTCTATGTAATTCAATTATTATTTGTTACCTGAATTAAAATATTCACAAAACTCCTGCAGTCATGCATCATGAGGAGAAAATAAGCCTGAGATATTGGGAACGATGATCCAGAAGTTTAGCGAGGAACTATGAATTATGCTTGTACTTCCTGAAACCTTCTTTCTGTCAAAAATGTTGAATCTGCAATGGTATACTAGTAAAATCTATTTGTTTTTTCTGAACAGGTATTTTTTATGTTATTTAATAATGAGCAAGGTGCCAGTTAAATAAAGGTCAAATGGCAGCTATCCAAATAATCATTTAAATCCACTTAAGTCCAATATTAAAATAGTTTGAAAGTTCAGTTGTTTATAAACATAAATTATATATATAGTGAATTTTGGTAAGAGACACAATTGTCTCTAACTTAGTATAAAAAAATGCCTGTGTAAATAACTGAGTCTTACACCTTTAATTTTTCCTTGCATAGTCATGACTTGATTGCACTTTTTACATGCATGAAGACCAACACAATACTTGCTTAAATAACTTCGTCTATTAAACCTTTGTTTAAGCTGCTGTAATTAAGTTTCTTAGATATTTAAATATAATTTTCTCACTCAAGCCTGAGCAACCAAATAAGGGGTGGATCATTCTATACCTGCAAAAAAACACAACCAGAAAAACCCCTCAAGATGTTTCTGATAAAAAATTGAAACTACAGGTAAGTAGATTTCAGGCACTTAAATCTACTATTATTAGTTAAAAATATACAAATCAGTCTCAATTACCTTGCCCGACTCTCAGTTTTGCCAAACCCATTCCACCGATGCTCAGCTACAAAGAATTATGTGCCTGCTGGTTAAACTTTAAAAATCTAAAGATGTTTATCTGTCTTCTGCTTCTGTGACTTCTTGGTGCATCCCTAACCAGAGTGTCTTGGCACAGAGCTCTGGACTGCCTCCTTTGTGGGGCTTATTAATATACAAGGCAAAGCAGAGTATACATTTCTGAAGAGCTTTATCTGGACGATGTGTGAGAGAACATAACAAACACCCAGATCATATGTCAGTAGTCATAGCTCCTATGCCTATTTGCATTTGTTTATAAAATAGTTTTTGTGGAACAGTTTTCAGAAAACCAAAATGCCAGATACTGCCATTCCCGTGTCATACTTTAAACAATAAGCTTCTGTCCTACTCTTTATGCAGCCTTCCCCCTAACAGCCCACAAGATCAGAAAATGAAGCACGTTTCACATTTACTTCCAGGTCGCTGGACAGACCAGTCTCTCAGAAGGCTGAAGTTTCAGATATAGTCTGCCCCAATCAGCCTGTAATTTGCTCTTGCAATATGGAATTTACTTTCAGAGAGTTCTCTCCTAAAAATAGAGGGGTTTATGGACTGGCTTGCTGAGGAATTTAAGCCTTTAAGGGCACAGAGTAAAGAAACTGGATAAATGTTGCTGGAATTTGATTTCACTAATTTTTTGAATATCAGATTTAGGCTTCCTTTTCTGGAAAGCATCCAAGATGAGAAAACATTTTTTAAAGCATTATTCTGGAAATGCTTAAATATCTGTTTGTTTATTCTTAATTATTCCTAATCAAGTGAGGGAGGAGAAACTTAAAGCTATTCCGTATTTGAATACTGAGATTTCAGACTGTCAAAGCTGCTTGATTTATTAGAAATTTATATTGGTTGTTTATATATCACATGGTCACAGAACGGTTGAGGTTGGTAGGGACATTTGGAGGTCATTGGGTACAACCTCCATGCTCAGGTGGGGTCACCTAGATGCAGTTGTCCAGGACTGTGTCTAGACAGTTTTCGAACATCTGTAATAAGGGAGACTCCATAATCTCCCTGAGCAATCTATGCCAGTGCTCAGGCACCCCCACAGTAAAAAAGTGTTTCCTGATGTTCAGAGGGAACATACTGTGTTTCAGCTTGTGCCCATTAGCTCTAGTCCTGTCACTTGGAATGGCTGAAAAATGCCTGATTCCATCCTCCCTTCCCATATTTTTTACAAATTTATAAGATTTCCCCAACCCTTCTCTTCTCTATGCTAAACAGTTCCATCTCTCTCAGCCTTTCCTCATATATAGTGTGCTCCAGTCCCTTAATCATCCTGTGGGCCTTTGTTAGACTCTCTTCATATCTTTCTTGCACTGAAAAGCCCATATATCCCTATCTCTCTTGTGCTGAGAAGCCCAGAACTGGACACAGTATTCCAGGTGTGGTTTAACCAGTGCTAAGGGGAAGGATCATCTCCCTCATCCTGCTGGTAAGACTCCTCCTAATGAAGCCCAGGATCCCATTATCCTTCTTTATGGCAAGAGCACATTGCTGGTTGATGTTCAACCTGGTGTCCTCCAGGACTCCCAGGTACTTTTCTGCCAAGATGCTTTCCAGCTGGGTGGCCCCCCAGCATATTCTTTTCCAGGACTTTGTACTTCCCCTTGTTGATCTTCATCAGGTTCCTGTCAACCCATTTCTTCAGGCTGTCAAGGTCCCTCTAGATGGCAGCATGACCCAGTGGTGTGTCAGCCACTACTCGTCTGGTGTCTTCTGCAAACATGCTGAGGGTACACTCTGCTGCATTATCTAGATCATTAATGAAGATGTTAAACAGGACTGGATCCATTTGTAATTCCTAGGGTATACCACTAGTCACTAACTCCCAACTAGACTTTGTTCCACTGATGACCATCCTCTGGGCCTGGCCATTCAGCCAGTTTCAATCCACCTCATCATCTGCTCATCCAGACTGTACATCAACATGCTGTCTATGAGGATCTGATGTGAGACAGTGTTAAAGACCTAACTGAAATTCAGGTAGACAATAGAAAAGGCAAAACATGACTCCTGTTTTTAAAAAGGGAAAAAAGGTAGACCCAGGTAACTACAGGCTGGTCAGTCTTACCTCGGTGCCCGGAAAGATCATGGAACAGATCCTCCTGGAAATTCTGCTAAGGCACATGGAAAATAAGGAGGTGATTGGTGACAGCCAACATGGCTTCATTAGAGGCAAATCGTGTATGACAACTTTGGTGGCCTTCTATGATGGGTTATAGCATTGGTAGATAAAGGAAGAGCAATTGACATCACCTACCTGGACTTGTGCAAAAGGTTTGATATTGATGCACGCAACATCCCTGTCTCTAAAATGGAGAGACATGGATTTGATGGCTGGACCACTCAGTGGGTAAGGAATTGACTGGATGGTCACACTCAAAGAGTTGAGGCCAACAGCTCAAAGTCTGGGTGGAGACCAGTGACAAGTGGCGTCCCTTAGGGGGACATATTGGGACTAGTATTATTTAACGTCTTTGTCAGGGACATGGACAGTGGGTTTGAGTGCACGCTTAGCAAGTTTGCAGATGACATCAAGCTCAGGTGTCACAAGGCCAAGTGCAAGGCCACCTGAGTCACAGCAATCCAAAGCACAGGCAGGGCAGAGAAAAGATTGAGAGCAGCCGTGAGGAGAAGGACTTGGGGGTCTTCGTTGATGAGAAACCCAACATGAGCCAGCAATGTATGGTCGCAGCCCAGAAGGCCAACCGTATCCTGGGCTGCATCAGAAGTGTGGCCAGCAGGTCGAGGGAGGTGATTCTGCCCCTTTACTACACTTTTGTGAGACCCCACTGGAATACTCCGTCCAGCTCTGGAGCACTCAGCACAAGAAGGACATGGACCTGTTCAAGTGAATCTAGAGGAAGGCTACAAAGATGATCAGAGGGCTGGAGCACCTCTACTATGAAGACAGGTTGAGAGAGTTGAGGTTGTTCAGCCAGCAGAAGAGAAGGTTCTCAGAAGACCTTATAGAGGTCTTCCAGTACCTAAAGGGGGCCTACAGGAAAGATGGGGAGGGACTCTTTGTTAGGCAGTGTAGTGATAGGACGATGGATAATGGTTTTAAACTGGAAGAGGGTAGGTTTAGATTAGATATTAGGAAGAAATTTTACTTTGAGGGAGGTGAGAAACTGTAACAGGTTGTCGAGAGAAGTTGTTGAGGCCCCTATCTGGAACTGTTCAAGACCAGGCTGGATGGGGCTTTGGGAAACTTGAGCTGGTGGAAGGTATCCCTGATCATGTCAGGAGGGTTGGAACTAGATGATCTTTAATGTCCCTTCCAACCCAAACCATTATATAATTCTATGATTCTACAGATATTCACTGCCTCATTACGAGGCCAGTCATTTCATCACAGCAGTTTATCAAGTTGATCAAGTGTGATTCCCCTTGGTGAAGCCATGGTGACTACTCCTGATGTTTTTCTTGTCCATCAGGTGCTGGGAAATTGTTTCCAGGTATAGCTGTTCCATCATCTTCCCCAGGACTGAAGTGAGGCTGACTGGCCTGTAGTTCCCTGGGTTCTCCTTCTTGTCCTTCTTGAAGATGGGGGTGACATTTGCTTTCCTCCAGTCTTCAGATCAAAGATTATCTAGAGTGGTCTCATAAAGACATCTGCCGTCTCTGTCAGCACTTGTGGGTGCATCCTGTGAGGACCCATGGAGTTATGTATGTCCCATTTGCTTATGTATTCTCTGACCGGATCCTCTTCCACTAAGGATAGATTTTTCCTTGCTCCAGCCTTTCCCCCTGGTCTCTGGAACCTGGGACCCCTGAAAGCTGGTGTTGCTAGTAAAGACTGAGGTAAAGAAGGCATCTAGTACCTCAGCCTTTCCCAAGTCCTGTGCAGCCAGATCTCCTGTCTCATTGAGTAATGGGCCCACACTTTTCCTTAGTCTTCCTTTTGTCTCTTATGTACTTATAGAAGCCCTTCTCATTTTCTACAACATCCCTGGCCATTCAATTCCGTTTGGGCTTTAGCTTTCCTAACTTAATCCCTGGATGCTTGGACAATGTTTCTGTATTCCTCCCAGGTTACACATCCTAGCTTCCACCCTCTGTAGGCTTCCTTTTTGTGTTTGAGCTTCTTCTTCCATGCAGGCCTCCTGGCATTTTTGCCTGACTTCCTCTTCATTGGGTTGGACTGCTTTTGAAATTAGAGGATGTGATCCTTGAATATCAATCAGCTTTCTTGGGCCCCTCCTCCCTTCCAGGGAACTTTCCTAAGCCAATCTTTGAAGAGGCCAAAGTCTGCTCTCCTGAAGTCCAGGCTTGTGAGCTTGCTTTTCACTCTCTTCCCTGCCATCAGGATCCTGAACTCCACCATTTTACGGTCACTGCAGCGAAGGTTGCCTTTGATCTTCACATTTCCAGTGAGCACTTCCTTGTTGGTGAATATGAAGTCCAGCAGAGCATCTCTTCACATTGGCTTCTCAGTCACTTGGAGGAGGAAGTTATCATCAACACATTTGAGGAACCTCCTGGATTGCTCATGATGATAATATGATCTTTAGTTAGATAACATTCATAACATTCTTTTAGTTAAGACATCTTTTAAACCATTGTTGTTGTCTTCCTACTTCTCATGAAAATTAAAAAATATATATATTACTGTGCAATGATTTGGTTTGAAGAAAAAAACCCAATACATTTCATATTTACTGCTTCATTCCATAATAGCAATTTACAGTTCTACACAGTTCTGTAATGCAATTTGTTAGATTTTTGGTTTTTGTTTATTCTCCTTTTACAAAGATTAGGACTATTTAAAGAATCTGCTTCACATTATAATCCTTTTTCTAGCTTTTATTTTTCTTTTATTTGGTTGTATTGCATTTATTGTCTGAAAAACTTTGCATTAAATATCCACAATACCAGCATGCTCTAGTTTAAGTTACAGGTACTGGTCTTCACTTAATGTTTTGTTTTTTGATGTTTTGCATTTGTTTGTATTTGTAATAGGACATATTTAACAAATCAAATTAAGTAAACAACATTCACTTTTCCCATTTCTTGTACAGCAAGTATTTCATCAGCAGATTAAACAGTTAATTTACCTATCTCTGAAGACATGTTGCATAATTAGCACAGTAGATATTTAATTAAATTGTTTTCAATTATTATAAACTACGTTTTTGTTCTTAATTGTTCAATTAAACTATATTCATTATGATTTATATGTCTCATCTTGTTCTAAATAGAAAAACAAATCATTCTGAAGATAGATTTTATTAATAAGAATTTGGAAAACAATGAGATGTTAAATTCATTTTTTTGCAGAAAAACTTAGGAATAGAAGAATGAATTCAAAGATACTACAAATTGTAAAAAATTCATGAATTCAAAGCTTGCCCTAGATTTTGGAAATTTAAGCATATTTTTAGAGAGATTCCGTTAAGGATTGTTCTATTCTGTGAAAACACTGTCTTAGTTTTCACGTTGGGGCAACATCATCAACAAATCAAGACAGCAGAGGACAAAACAACAAGACAAGAAGATAAATGAATGGCTGTGGGCAAACATGTTAGCTAGAACTGGACCTTTATACCCCGTGAACATTGTGAGGAGACAGAAAATGTATTACAAAACCTGTTCAAACAGTTTTGTTTCCAGACTGTATGAAAATCTGGAAATTACCTTTTCTCCGAGTAGAATATGAGTGATAAACCAAAAAAGGACTTGCTACTATAACTAGAATCTTACAGAAGTAATAATACCCACTGATATGATTTGGAATCAGCCTCCCTTCAGTCTGTGTCTCTGCTTACACTTATATCCACTCTACTCTGTGTTGCACTACCAGTTCCTCAGGCCTGAGTTTCACGTTGCCTATGTTTTCTGTAACTAAGTTCTGTTCAGTGTGTAATACTACAGAGTGCTACAAAGAGATGGGAGTTTCAAGATGGGTCTAGCAAAGGGCAGCATCTGAATTTTCCATTCCAGCAAATTATACTTGGTAAAAAGGAAATTTTAGTAAACTTCTCTCCCTTTCTTACGGTCAGCATGTTTGAAAAAATAAAACAAATCAAAACAAAACAAAAACCCCTTACAATTTTAAGAAAATGTTTTTGTAACCTCAGTTAGGAGGGAAGCCAGACCAGAGGCATAACTGTTATTTGAAGCCTATTCTTTTTTTGCATATAAATATTTCAATTTCTATTGATATCAAAGCAAAAAATAATTAAAAATTTGACCTTTTATGTCAGATTTCAACCTGGAACCCCAGTAGTTTTAGACTTTTATGGCAAAATAAACTATTTTGATCATTTAGTCTCATGTGCATAACAGAGAAGTGCAATTCCTTCAACCAGACCATAAATTCCATGCAGGTTAATATAATATGGATTCACCAGGACTAACTTCATTCATTTGGGTCACTCCAAAAAGCTTAATTTCATTGCAAGAAACTAGAACAAAAAGTGTACCTGCTACCTGTTACTTTAAATTTAGAAGATCTGACAGGAGCTCACAAAGCTGACATCTTCCTTTAAGTGCTTTTGGCACTTACTGTTGTTATGGAAATGGCTTAAGAGACTGTCTGGCAAGAATAGATGCAGCAGATAAAATTGCTTTAAATCCACTGATTTGTTACACCTTTAGGTCCATTACATTTAAGCATGTTTTAAATCTATTAAAATTAATGCATAGCAAATGCTTTTAAATGTTTTGCTGAAGGGGACAGATTGGTGAACTGGGACCTTAGATACTTTTTTTCTCTACACAATACTTAAAATATTTTTTAATGTAGATTGAAATCACAGTCCTTCAGCATACAATAATAGCAAACTGGACAGTAAACTTGGACTCTTCTTATTTTATGATAATTCAATTTTTTAATAACTATATTTGTTGCAGAAGCATTCCACATTTAATATAAATAAAAATAACATTAATAAAGCAATAGTAATATGATTAACACAGAACTGGTTCTGTCTTCCTTGGCTTATTGTGAGCTATGGGCAATGAAGTAAATCCATTCCCATCTGCTAATTAGAAGTTCAGTATGCTTAACAAAGCCTCAGGATTTAGCAGTAAGATAAACCAAACATGAAGATAGTTCTTCTTACTCAAACTTTGATTTAAGGTAAGTAAGCTAACTGAAAACTGGAGAACTGGAGCCAAACCGACAATATTATATACCCTACTATGAAAAATTTCTAACATCAATATGTACTGTGGGTTTCTCCTCAAATGAAGAAAGCTGGTTGCAGGAGCAGAGGAAGTTCTTAACTCCTTTTCTATAGATGTAGATCACAAACACTGATTGTCTGTGCTTATTTATAGATATTTATAGATATGGAGGAAATGCAAACCTCTGTACTAATTTTGGTGTAGTCCTTCAAAAGCTAAATTGAAAGCTTAATGTATATTTCCTGTGATTGTTATGAAACGTGATTATGAAGCTGCACTCAGCTTCTGGATATAGTATCAAAAGTCGGAAAGATTTAGCACCTCCCAGGAGGACATTCCTGTTTTCATTTGTGGAATGAAATAACATGCTTTTAAACTCTCTTTTCTTCGATACTGAGCAACTTTGCTTTAAAAAGAGAACAACTGGAAGATTATTCAACTTCCCTAGGATGCTGCACATTTAAGAAAAGGTTGAGCCTTCACGATAAGTTACTTCACCACAGCCATTTATTTTGATTATGTAAATGCAGTTACCTGGTAGAATTTTTCTACTATGAGTGCTAGCTGAAAATAATGAATCAATCTGGAGGTATGTAAGGGTTGAGGAATACTACTGTTTCAATATTCCCATATTAAGGTCCTGTGAATAAGTGTTTACTGGAGAAAATGGAATACAGGTATGGAAGTATAAGTTCACTGCCTCTATAGATTGTATCAAAGCCCTTGAAAATCTCTGTACCATATGCAGAATGCTAAATATTCAAACAAACCATTATAAGCATTTAAAATTGATGCAGTACTAAAAGAAAAGCAATTGCAAGTGATATGAAATTTCTCATCTAATTTAGCAACGTCTTAAAAAGCATCATCATATGCTTTTCCCCTTACATATGTATGTTTACACAGAAAAAAAAAAAAAAACAAACCAAAATGTAGAGGATAAATGAGAATGGCCTTCTGGGTTCTGTTACAGCCCTTTTGGGAACCATACACTAACTCCAGTCCAAACCTCATTAACATCTGTTGCCCTCTGTGAATCAGGTTTAGATCCCAGGACTTTTTCAAGTGCATATACTAGAAAAGTCTAAATACAACTATAGTTTTTACTCAGCTTAGTTTCTCAGTCTCACTGAATCTCAGGAGAGAGGCAAGCACGTCTCTGCTCGGATAATAAAAGCTCTTGGTATGGATGGACTGAGTTGTAAGGGAATATGTAATTTATCAGTAAAAAAACAACAACCAGATCTAAGTCATTCTAGAGTAAATGAGCTGCTGAGTTATTATATCACAATTTTTATAGAGTACCTCAAATTATGCCTAAATCCCATTTTATGTACATATCATTTTTTTTTTCTGTCAAGGTTCCTGAAAGGATAGTTTCTTTACCTGAAGAGTTTACTGGACTTTTTTTTTCCCTAAAAGTGATGGTTCTTTACTAAATTTACTGTTAAAATGCTTGTTAATTTAATGAGTAACTTTATATCTTATATTTATTTTAAAACCATAGCACTATAATATATTTCACAGGGACATACATTTAATCTGTTAAAAAACATTAGAAAGCAAGTTTATCTTTAAAAACAGAGAATAACATAAGACTGTAGGAAGATTAACCTGAGTAGAACTGCTAAAAATATCTAATTTTTTTACAATAGAAAATGAGATCTTTAGGTAGTATGGAGTGGATTCTTCAAATTCATTAAATTACAGTAATTTAATATAGTCAAAGATGTGGTTTAAAAAATATTAGAAATGTATTTTTTTCATATTGGGCTATTTTTTAATTTATCTTCTTAATATTGAGCTAGAAAGCATATATGTAAAGCATATTTAATTGGACTCTTTATAGTGCATACAAGATGAGTTTATTATATTGAAAATTTGTCCTAAAGACACAAGAAGTACTGAAAAAGTACTGCTATAGTCATTTTTTTTTTTTTTATGCGTTCTAAACTCTTCCCTGGAATTATTTTCTCACGAAAACAACAGTGGATTCCCACAGTGGAAAACAGTGGGAAAATCCATCGCACTTTTTTTTACCACTGTATGACAGTGTAAAAGCATTTTCATCTCTCTTTTCCAAATATGAAAAAAGTTATATATATATTAATATAAGAATGCTATAAATTAAACTGTGAATGGGTTTAAATGTTATGATAGAGTTTTTAGGTTTTCGCAGTTCAGGGATATTCGGATACTATGAGTTTGTAGGAAAGCCCACCAAGTTAAGCACCTTGTTAAAGTTGTTTTTTCAGTCTTTCAGTTGAGCTTTTGAAAAGTGCCTAGTGTTTATGAAGCTTTCTGTTTTGATGCTGAACTTTGCACAACTTTTGAACCGGCCTATTAAGACGTGTTCAATAATCTGACACCCAGGATTTCTTCAGCAGCCTAAACACAGACATCAAGTAACTTCTGAGATAATCACCTACAAAACAGTAATCTTAGAAAAACTGAACCTTCATTTTCTTTCCTTTTCAAGACTAAAAACTCAAGCTGTTGGTTTTAAAACAGATACAAACATTTCTATAGACTACTAAATACATTAGTGATATCAAAATCAAAGTATGATATGTACTTCATGAAGTGTTAAGGCGGTCTGATCATCAACAATTGGACCACATTTAAAGAATACAATTTCTAGAGTTTCCTAGAACCTCCAGGATTAATGTATCACTTCCTGACCAAGAGAAATATGGGATAGTCAGGATGACAACTGCATGTTTGGTACTCCAGCATGCACTCCTAGGTGGCGAGTTCAGCAATATAGAGAACATATATTCACATAATCAAGCTTTACAACAGAAGATCAGAAGATCTGATTTTTTTCCTTGCTTGTTACAAGCTACTGGATTTTAGGTAAGCTTATTGCACTATATTTTCCTCTACCTATTCCTCTTATTTGGATGTTTTTGGTGATTAAAAATGTGGCCAGTGCTTTTTTTATGCAAATAAATGTGTGTTTTAATAGATATAAATACCAGTATAGGAAACCTGAATATTAAGCTGGGACTTTTGTTACTTTTGCTTTTCAGAACACTGGCATCAGAGGCCGTTTTCTTATCCCACAGTTGCACCTGAAGTCTCCTTGTAACTTGAAAAGGAATCAAATTTAAAAGACATAGCAATAACAATTGCGTAATTTGAGACATGCTAGTAACAAGTAGTTAGGAAGGTACAATACATACATAAGTATATACGTATGTATGTACATGGTACCCTGGTGCCCCCGGCTACCTTGCTCCTGGCTGAAGGAGTGGGATGGGCCCTGGCTTCACACCTCTGCCCTGACAACCCCAATGAAAGACCCTACGGTTCCCAGTGCCCTGGTCCCATGGAGCCATGGACTCACACAGTGCACAGACGTTGTCTTCCCTTGATTATTTTTTTTTACAGTTTGAAAGCAGCAACTACTCTGGAGGACACTGTCACAGCCTGTCACTTGGCTGGACCAAATAACAAATAAATACATAAAATAATAACAGTGGGTAAACCACAACTGCTATGCCTGGTATAATTTTCAATAAATATAGAAGTTTATCACAAAAACATAAGTAGAGGTAGATGAGGCAAAAAAAATCAAGAAAAACTAAAAATTAGAACAGATACATGGCTTGGGGCTGATTATAGTAACATCATCATGTACTCTGGGATGAATCGGGTGCTTAGAAAGAAAAAATATTTATCAATAGTTAATAATGAGAATTTATAAATAATACTGAATAAAATAAGTTTAAAAATATTTAACAAAATCAGCACTTTGGTCATATAATATAATAAAGTTATAAAGTATAGTTTACATTATACATTTAATAATAAATAAATATTTAATAATAAAATCAGTGTAGTAATAAATTTAAAAGAATTAAATTAGTGGAAGTGTTTATGATACCAAACTTTGCTGGTTATTACGTGTTGTTTTTTTCACTCATCTTCAAAAACCCAACTTTCATTTAAAATAAATAAATGCTTTCTGTAACATCTGTCTGGTTTAGTTCACTGAGATCTAGATTTTTTTATTTTTTTTAAATCGTGATGAAGTAAAATATTATTTGGTTGCAAAACTGTAGATTGTCTACAAGAAAATACATCTGTAATCCCCTAAACAGACCAGGTTCAACAAATAAGAGACTCAGACTCATAGTTGCAGGTGCCTTTTAGCTTTTAGCGCCTCTGTCATCTTTGGTTTTCATAATCATGCTGCCATAGCTTTTTTTCATTCTCTGTTCTTCTTCTCTTACAGTCCCATGCTTCCCCAAACTCTTACTTTGTTTGGAGGTAATTTATGAAGCTCTCTTCTAGAGAACTAGTACTATTATGTGCTTCAACATTTTCGGTAGTATTTTTGCTTTCGATAGCAATTTTTATTGGTGAAAATACTAGGTTTCATGTGGAATATGTCTCACACACTTATTCTAAATGAGAGTTGCAGTTTTTCCTACTAGCTTCAAAATGCTTCAGCCAGCCCCATCCATTTTTTCCCAGTACAACAATATTATTTTAAAGAGACATGTAATTGTGTTGCATTTTGAAAACATTTTAAATTATGCACAATCAACAAAGCTATTATGTGACACTGCAGAATGTACAACTAATGAAAATGTAATCACCAGACCTTATCATTTTAGCTGAAGTTCTAATTTAATAATAGTTTCATATCCCCAAGAACCTTCTAAAATTTATTTATCATGTCACTTTCCATTACCTAATCCAAAATAATTGTGTTGATTCTCCTAAATTATACTAATAACATCCTGAAAAGGTCTACAGTTTCAAAAGGTTTATGACAATGTAGACATATACATCAAATTAATATGTACATGCTGTGGTATATCTCATTAACAAAGGTTCTTAGAATTTATAATTTAACTTTGCAGATGTATTCTTCTGTGACCAGGCCACAGATTCAATTTGTTTCTTACCTCCATAAGACAAAGATTGCATCAAGAGCACTGGATTTTCAGCTCCTCTCTTCACTTCAAGTAGTTGCCCATTTTCGCTCTCTTCATGCCCGACTTCTGAAGCTCAGTTCAGTTTGAAATTTAGGACTCTACTTTACACTCAGAAAATCAATGGCAAGGATCCACAATTATTATGAAAATATTCAATAAATATTGCAAGATATGGCCCTAACTGCAGAAATGGCTTGCTGACAAAATCTCCTTTTCATGCAGCTCCCACTGCCTGTTGGAGCAGGGAGGGAGAGGGAAATGAGCTGTCAGGGAGAAGGGTTGAATGTAGTTTGTTCTGAAAACACAGAGAACTCTGGTTTGAGCCCCTTCACCTTCCATATACATCTTGAATATGCAGAAATTTGAACATTTCTAAGCACTCTTGACACTACTTTCCATTCTAACATTAATGCACAAAAAAAAAAATAATGCATTTTGCTAAAGGAACTGGTACAGAGAATAAAAAAGAAAAATCTGTAGCAATCAATTCACAATATTCAAGCACTTGATCATACTTTCATTCTACTTCTAAGCTTTAAGATTCATTCTTGATGCATAGCTGTATTGATAGCCCCTTCTACCTTCCTTTTTCCATGTTTCAATATCCTTACTCACTCTGTTAAATGAGGATGAAAAAAGCAAACAATCCATCAGATCCTTCTCCAGCTTCTCAGGGATCTTCCTTCCTACCTACCTTTGGCTATATATTGGTTAAAATCTTACTCAGTGTAGCACAAGAAGATTTTTATAAAAGTTCTCTATAGCTTGAAAAGGACATCTAACCACCACCTCAAGCTGCACCACATGTTGTTCAGCACCTCCACAGGATCTACTAAGTCACCAGGATGACAGGAGCTTTTCAGAGCTCTAGGCTCAGCAAAGCACCCAGCTTATTTTGCCCTTATTTCCCCTCAAATCTCTACATAGGCTTCTCTGTTTAAGTGATAGTTTCTTCGCAGGACATTGATACATCTCGTTTTTATTGCCAATCAGTGAAAATAGTATTTAAGTTGTCCAAAGCTCAAAACATAGATTACCTTTGCTCAGATCTTTCTCCTAGTTAAACCTATCTAATAGTTGAAATGCAAATGTAATCTTTAGTAAAATGTCTGAAGTTAGTTCCTTGTTAGTGATACATCTCCTTGTGACACATCTTTCTGCTCACCAAGCAAGTTGTCAAAAATATTATAGAGTGTTTCAGTTTACATTTATAAAATGAGATCTTTCAGTGCGAACTCCATCTCCAGACCAGTCTATTCACGTTACGTACTTTAATTTAGTGAGAGCATGGACATAAGTGTTAAGGACAGGTAAAAATGCTTTCCATAAATGGGCGACAGTGATAACATTTTTCCATACTGGGGTCATAAACAAAGTTCAGCTAGTACCAACACAAAATTCCTTTAAAAAAGGGCTCTTAAATGAGCAGGAGCTAAAGAAGTTTATTTGTCTAATATTATATCAATAATTACACTAACATTCTATCTTTTGTAATCATTGTTCTGCTTTTGGCGTGATATATTCATAAAACATGATAAATTTCACAAAATATAGGGAACAATAAAAAAATAATAATAAAAAAAGAAAGAAAGCTCTGTCTTCTGTTAACAGCTATCAACTGCCTCAGCTGCTTGCTTTCTTGTATTTGAAGCAATTCAGAGGAATAAAACGCTAGAGATCATATAATAGAAAGTTTTTCAATGTCTGTTCTATTTATACTCTTGCTCATCTAGTACTGCACTGTTTTGCTGCATAATTCAGCTTTTTGTTATCTTGTATTCTCTACAGCTCTAGCTGATCTCAAGTTCAAGGGAAAGAGAATGAAAATATATGATGTGCAGACATCATTTCACCGAACATTTTTGTTTCCACTTGTCAGGAATTCTAGAGGCTAAACCCCACATACTTATGTATACTAGAAAGGGTCATTGACTGTAAGCTGGAGCATGACAGTAAATCTGTACTACTTTTATATACTCTGAACATAATCATCTCTCACATAAAAAGGTGCAGTTTATCAGATGTGGCAGGGGTGTATTTGACCATTAGATTTTGAAAAGACTTCTCTTTAGGTTTCTTGAGAAACAAGCCATCATGTCATAACTATGTAATCAAATAACTGTTTCTAAAGGAATTGCTCGTGGTTTTTTCTCAACTTGTCTTTCTACAAGTGCTTTTGTTGACCACACAAGCATTGGTAGTGACCTATACGAAATGTTTTTGTCAATGGCAGAGATGATAGGAATTACCATACCTAGGCATTATTTTTGGGCACACAAACTCATGTAGAGCAGAACAAAATACATAACTGTATATTCCTTCTTCCCAAACGCAGTTAACTCTCAATTCCATAGAATAACCTAACAAATTGATACTCGAATTTTTAAAATTGCAAAATCTAAAAGCATATATAGATAAGCATGAAAGATTTAGGGATAATAATAATAATAATAATAATAATAATAATAATAATAATCAGAAGAAGAATACATTTTGATTATGAGCTACTAAGACTCCCAGAGCTGGATCTGAACTTAGCAGTCAAGTCCAAAGAATGTAACACAAGGCGATGCAAATATAATGTATTATGTCCAAAAGAGGTATTAAATACCTCTGCACCTGTTATAAAATGTGCCTCCACCACTGCTAACCTATCTATGATTCCCCTGCATCCTATGCAGAGGACAACTGTTAAGCAGGTAGTTCCCGCAGCCCATGGAGAAGACCACGCCAGAGAGGATAATTACACTGCCGCCTGTGCAGGACCCCATGCCAGAGTAGGTGGATGCTTCCTGAAGGAACTGTAGTCTGTGGAGAGCCCATGCTGGAACAGATTTTCCTGACAAGCAATGTAGCGTGTGGAGGATCCACTCTGGAGCAGACTGAAGGGCTGCAACCCATGGAAAGGACCAACACTGGAGCAGAGGATCAACGTGCAGAGGAAGGAGTGGCAGAGATGAACTGTTATGGACTAACCACAACCCTCCATTGCCCATCCCCCTGCACCACTCGGGGAGGGGTAAGGTAGAGGAGTTGGGAATGAAAGGGTGAAGTTGAGCCTGGGAAGAAAGGAGAAGGAAGGCAGCGTTTTAGTTTCTGTCTTTGCTTGTCACCCTCCTACTCTATTTTAATTGACAATAAATGAAATTAATATTCCCTGTGTCCAGTCTGTTTTTCCTGTGGTGGTAATTGGTAAGTGATCTCCCTGTCTTTATCTCGATCCACGAGATTTTACATCTTATTTTCTCCCCCGTGTTCTGTTAGGGAGGGAGAGTGAGAGAGCAGCTGAGTGGGAGTGTGGCAACTGGCCAAGCCACCACAGTAGTATACCAAAGTTTGTGCTGGTAAAATTCATAAAAATAACCGAGTATCTGTAGAAATCTTAAGTAGTGAGTAACTCTACTGCTATTATTTTGGAAATGGTTCATTTTCTACAGTGATTTTCTCATATTCTGAATCCCTGTTATTTTCCTGAGCTTTCTCTATATAGAAGTAGAACACCTCAAACAGATATTTTGTTCAGACATTACCCCCAAAATGCATCAATACAGACAAGACTGGAAAAGTTAAAGGAATGCAACGTATAGGTAAAATACAGATCTCATAAATTTGGCAAGATGGTTTCTAGCAAGTAAAAACAAACAAACAAACAAACTCCAATTCCCTCCCCCCACCCCCCAAAAAATCCCACAAGAATTTCAGCTATTATGCTATTCTCCCTTCTAGGGATGTGGTCTGTTTTCTAGCATGGTAGTTGTTAGGGTTCCTTAAAGAAACCAAATCTCAAGAAGCAATCTGTTCATATGCAGAGATCTGAGAGAGTTCAAAGACAAATGGAATTTTTTTAAATGAGTAAGATCTATTGCAGGAAAGAAAAAAAAACAACCTTCTCCAGCAACATGGATGAGACAGCATGAAGGTAGAGAGATTCCTGTTTTTAGGAAAAGAGTATAAAACATTGACCTGCCTGAAATCAGTTAAAGAAAATGTGCATGTCAAGGCTAGTGTTTTTCTTGCAACATAAACTGGGTTTTGAAAAAGACTGTAACTCTTTCAACACATCAAAGAATGAACAAGTATACCTCAGAATTATTTAATAGGTGGAACAATGAGGCCACACAGAGATACACAAACCCATGGAATCCACCTGACAAGCAAAGAGACTGACAATATTCAAAATATTTAAGAACTTCATATAAATAATGAATACTACTACAGCTAAATTATCAGGAACAAAAACTAACAGAGGGAAGGAACAAAAGCAATCTGCAGAAGGAAACTTTCTGTTTTGACAGGTTATTCCATAATTTTCTATTACAGGAATCCCTGAAGATCTATGTTGCTGTTCAATGGTTATGATGAGACCTAAGGTACCGGTAAAAATATGAAACAAATATATTAAAGACACATTACAGTTATAAGACAACTTTATTTAGGACTCGTTAATAAAGCAAGATAGCAAACATTAGAGGAAGAAGCTCATGAAGGAGGAAAATAGATCTGTGGGTACATCCATACAGATAGACCTCTAACACAAACAGGGCTACTTTGTCTGAGGGATGTTGACATTGGATGGTTCACTTCTCTATAGCAAAACTCTCTCCTGTCTCCTCTCAAACAGAGTGGACAGATCCATGTTGGGTACCAGGACCTGTCCTGTTCTAGCTCCTGAACAGTTTGGGGAGTTTCTTTGTTAGCTGGTAAAGACTGAAACCGTAAGGCTCATGGCAGTAAGTGAAGAGTAGGGGCAGTTGTGAGCTAGTGGTTAAGTTTGCACCTTGGCAGAGTTTGGTTTACTAATAGAGGTACAGAATGCAATTCTTTCAGTAAAATCAACTTCTCTTCTCCAGGCTGAACGCATCCTGATCCCTCAGTCTCTCCTCACATATCAAGAGCTGCAGCCTTTTAATTGATTCAGTACTGAGAGTACTTCTACAGCTTTTGTTTGTATAAAAAAAATATGAGCAGACTGATATTTGCAAACATTCATAAACCTCTGTCTTAACTAGGATTAAGATCCCTTGGGTGAATCTTGTTAGCAGCTTTTCAGGAAATAAAAAAACTCTATATATCCATTACAGAGACATAGCATGCTATTAGATAAAATAGTGATGATTGTCTTCTGCTTCTTCATATTGTTTCTAGGAAGAAACTTGGTTTGGTTTGGTTTGGTTTGGGATTTTTTCCGTGATTTGCTGAAAGATATCCATGGACATAAGGTGTGTAGATGCAGGTGTAGAAATATGAAAACTACCAGAAGATATGCTGTCTACAAGAGGATTCTTTAGTCTTCATTCATCACATTATCTTAGCTAAGGTGTTGAGACTGTCAATTAGAAATTTCTTAGCCCGTAAACCAGCTCCTGGGCTGTTTTTCATCTAAGAAAATAACCTCATCACACAAGAGGCCTGAGCAATGGAAAGTAGTACTTTTTTTAAGAACAGTATTAGTGGTTGAAATGTGAATGCTCTGTAGGCTTATACCAGGACATGCCATCTAGATGGTGTTATCAGGAACTAGAGAAATCAGACTGAGTTTTAGTGAATAAAACCAGATTTTGCTTTACTCATACTTTTTTTTTTTTCCTCATTTTGACTCATTTGACCTGGCAGCCTGTCAGTCAGATTCTTTCCTCTTGCTGTCTTTTAGATTTCCCATACTCCTTGCATTCCAGTTCTTCAGAATCTGAAGCCACTTCTGAACTGGAAGAAGCAAAGGAATTCATTACCATACCAATCACACAAGTCTAGGTTATATCATGATTTTGTCATTGGAATGTTTGATCTGGTAAACCGTCTGAGGAGGAGGAGAAAAATCTCCTCTTCATAAAATACCTGCGCTTTTTTTTTTTTTATATGCTCACATCCCCAGTCTTTCCTTAGTTTTGGATAGATTTTCCAGTTTTCTTTCTTATAACACAGTATTTCAAAGCCTCCTTCTTATCTTATTTGTCAGCTAATAGATCTAGGCTGCAGTATTCTGACTGCAGATAATGGTTTAAATCAATCTACCTATTTTAAAAACAATGAGAATTAATTTTTTTGAATTGATTTTCTTACTACTATTGCTATAATGAACATAAATTGCCATAAATTTGCTATTGCTTTATCAGTATAATGCTTACATTTCCGTATGAGAAGTTTATGGGAAAGACTTGTAAATTTTGGAAATGTTACAATCTTTCTAGAGGCAAATTCTTTTTGTTTCTGTTTCTTTTCAATTTGCAAAAGAACGAGAGCAAGAAAAGGGACACCTCAAAGCGTGTATATTTTCATTTCACTCTTTTTGTCTTCTTTCTACTTTACTTCTATAAGTTTAATTCTGCAACTAAGAAACATCTCTCAAGAGAAACTTGCTCAAACCAGAAGGTTCCTCCAACATAGTTTAATTTGACAAGTATTATATTTTGGAGCTTTTGTACAAGGCAGAAGTATAGAAAGGTGATTTCCAGCACTGAAAATCTGTAAGCTGTAGACATAAACAAGAAGGTGAGCTGACGTAACAAGGAAATATTTTTTTCTTATATTTACAGAGGAAAAAATAATGCATTTGTGTACTGGTATTGGTTGGGGTAGAGTTAATTTTTTTCACAGTAGCTAGTATGGGGCTAAATTTGGACTTGTGCTGAAAACTGCGTTGATAACACAGGGATGGTTTTTTTTTGTTATTGCTGAGCAGTGCTTACACAGAGTCAAGACCTTTTCTGCTCCTCATACTGCCCTGCCAGAGAGTGGGCTGGGGATGCACAAGAAGCTGGGAGGAGACACAGCCGGGACAGCTGACCCCAACTGACCAAAGGGATATTCCATACCATATGATGTCATGCTCAGCATATAAAGCTGGAGTAAGAAGAAGGAAGGGGGAAACATTCAGAGTTACTGTGTTTTGTCTTCTTAAGTAACCATTATGCATGATGGAGCCCTGCTTTCCTGGACATGGCTGAACACCTGCCTGCTGATGGGAAGTAGTTAATGAATTCCTTGTTTTGCTTTGATTGCATGTGTGGCTTTTGATTTACTTATTAAACTGTCTTTATCTCAACCCATGAGTTTTCTCCCTTTTACTCTTCTGATTCTCTCCCCCATCCCACCGGGGGCTGAGTAAGTGACCAGCTGTGTGGTGCTTAGCTAAACAAGAATTTATTAAGGACATAAAATAACTTTTACAAGAGAATGATCTTAAGTGGTTGTAATCTATAGATTTTTCGAAAATTCCTGATGAAAAACTTACTTATCAGCAAGTGTATGCTCAAATGATGCTCAGCAGTCCTCACCTGCCACCAGGTCGCCAGATCGTCAAAGAGCGGTCTCTGGACTTTTTAACTAATGTATTGACTTTTTACTGGGTCTGAGAACTCCTCCACTGTAATTTCTTTCTAGAATAACCCAAATTCCTGACTCTGTTATTTAAAGTCTATGTTTCTTCAGAAGTCATTAGGCAGCATGCTGTCCTCTATAGAGGACTGATGAAAGAGAAACACATGCATAAGGTGGATGACTGTGGTTATCCAGAGTCATGGTATTTGTATATGGAATAGTAATAGAGAGAAAGACATAGTAATCTGAAAAAGCTTGGCTTTGATGCATAACCAGGAGAACTATTTTGCCTTCAGAACTGAAACAAACTCTTGGTGATTGTTTATATTTCTGTACTCTGTATTTTGAAAATTCATACCTTTAGAGTCATATCTTCCCAAAGCTGTAAATTGCTGTTGCAACAAACTAAAGTTACGAATTATGCAATGACAACCAAAAAGTTATATGTGAAAGATCTTAAAAGTTCAGCTGTGGTTAAATACACTTTAAGAAAAAAATAAAGAAGAAGGGAAAAAAAAGCCAGCAGTATGCAGATTCTGAGGGGTGGATAATTTTTTTTCTGAAGTTATTCTAATTCACAGTTGGAAGTGGTTGAACTATTATATTCCAAGAGCGGATATTAATTATTAATTAACTACTAGAATAATAAAGGATTTAGTAACGACGTTCTCATTGAAGAACATGTTGCACCATTCATCCAACCTTGCTATCACTGTGTGGTACATTAAAAATAACTCCATCTCTCCTTTCAGTACATGCTCTTGTCTCATTCTTCATATCTAATGTATTCTAATCTAAGTTGTCTTTATTCAAAAGACCACTGACTACGTAGAATACTTCAGGTTGAGAGAGACCTCAGAAGATCTCTAGTCCATCCTTCTGTTCAAAACAGCATCAACTATTAATTAAGTTTGCGTTGCTCAAAGCTTTATGCTTCTGGGTCTTCAAAAATTCCTAGGACACAGAATAACAACCTCTCTAGGCAACCTGTTCCACTGCTCAGCTGTTTTCATTGTGAATACAGGTTTTCCCTTGTATCAGGTCAGAACCTCTCTTGTTTCACCTTATGAACATTGTTTCTTGTCTCTGTGCTGTGCACCTCCTTAAACAGACTCCCTCTGTATTTTCAGCATATTTTTTTTTTTAAGTATTGGAGGCTGCTATGAGTTCTACCACATCTGCCAGAAACTGTCCATGCTGAACAAGCCCAGTTTTCTCGGCTTTTTCTCATATGGGATGTGCTCCAGACCCTGACCGTGCTCCTGGCCCTGTGAGGGACTTTCTTCAAGACTATCAACACCCTTCTTTTTCTCGGGAGCCCCAAGTTGGATGTATTCCAGATGTTGATTAATGAATACCGAATGAAGAGGAATAAGCAATCAATAGACTGATTCTCTTAATTTAGTGGGTATGTTCCTGCTGACACAGGTAAGTATGCTTTATCTTTCCTTGCTGCACAGATACATTGCTAACTCAAATCTAGCTTACTATCCACCAGGTCCCTTAGGTCCTTATCAGAAGAATATTTCACCATCCAGTCAGTGCCCACCTTGTACCACTCCAAAAGGTAAGCCAGGAGAAAACAATAATTTCCACAGCCTCACTTTTGTACAAAACAGTAAGCATAAATAGTCCTAAGTCTACAAAGTTTTTTTCTGGATAAATTTTAATTTCAGATAAAATAATTTTCATAGATGTAAGCAGTTTTAAACTCAGACTGAGGCTAGACTGCATGCTTTGTTCAAAGAATCACAGAATGGTTGAGACTGGAAGAGGCATTTGGAGGTCACCTGGTTAGACATCCTCAATAGGTTCACCTAGAACCGGTTGCCCAGGACCACATGCAGATGCATTTTTAAGATCTCCAAGGATGGTAACTCCAGAATCTCCCTGGGCAACCTGTGCCAGTGATCAGTCACTGTCACAGTAAAAGAAGGTTTTCTTTATGTTCAGAAGAAACCTCCTGTGTTTCAGTTTGTGCCCTGTCACTGGGCACAACTGAAAAGAGCCTGCCTCCATGTACTTTGCACCCTCCCATCAGATAGTTATATACATTGATAAGATCCTGCCTGGAATTTCTCTTCTCAAGAGTGAACAGTCCCAGTTCTCTCAGCCTTTCCTTACAAGAGAGATGCTCCAGGACTTTAATCATCTTCATGGCCCTTTGTTGGACTCATAGAACCTTATTACGCTTATTGCTGTTTATACAACAGAAACACAAACTATATTGACACTATATGGCTGTAATAATTATCTTCACCAAGCATAAGTATGTTCAGGAACTGGTCACAATAGTTTTACTATTCTAAGAATCTTCCAAATCTGAGCTTTTTTTAAAAGCTGATATTCTACTCAATGGTTATACATAAATAAATTACAGCAATGGAAGTTAAAGGGAGTTACAAATGCCTGTGGTAACTGAGAAAGGACTTTACTACTTACAAATATGGAAACCAGTGTCAGAGGTGAGCTAATGAACCTAGTCATCTAACGGTAACCATGTCCCCTGCGCTCTTTTTACTCTAAAACATTGCAAGAAAGTAATGAAGTAGATTAATTGTGTAAGCATAAAATCCTGTGACACCTGTAGATGATATTGAGCTGTAGTCATGGTACATTGAATCTATGGCAGATCACACATTTTTACTCAATTGAGTTTATTAAAATATCAGTAAAACAAATCATTAGGCTATTATTAATTAATGATTAAGCAAAAAATATAGCCCAGAAGGTAACCAGTTTGTCTGCTTGAGCCGAATATCAGCTTAATTCCTGTCTCAAGTGTATCATGCTATTAGATTATAAATAGAATTTTAACTACGTATAAAAAAATCATTAAGCTTCATTATTGTATATTAATAACTATAGTCTATATTTGATACCTATACAAAATAAATGGAAATCTATGCATAGAATTGTAATGACTTGGGCTGGCTGTAAATATCATGAAGGATGAGCTGAGATTTTATACTTAGGAGAGAAGAACAAAATTAAATGAAACAAAATGCATCTACAAAGCCTTACTGTAGAGTATAATGTAACTAGAAAAGTAATTTAAATATTAATTTAAAGGAAGAGAAGTAAACAAATAACCTTCCTCGAATTGCTGTACTTATAGCAGAAACATTCCCCCAACCCCTCCCCAACGAGCACTTTAAAGACCTGTGGAATCCAATCAAGAACGGTGTGCATAACTCGTGCTTTGTATTAGCGTGTCCCCTTTTCTCATTAGTCCTGAAAACTGTGTTAATCAGGGAACTATGGTAGGGAAAAGTTGCAAATACAGCAAACAAAGTCATCTCTGCTCATGCTTGTTACTGTAATTAGTATCTGTTGTAGTTTTTAGGTGCTGATAGGTGCCGTTACAGGAACAGCTCTTAAGACCTCATGATTTATTGCAGGATATATATTACTGAAGAGTGTTTATGCACCAAGTGAGATGGCTGATTAGAGGGCAATTGCCATTTCTAACATCTACATTGACTACAGAGTTCATAGTGAACTGTTATCCAGCTCCTTTTAAAATGAAAGGGCTAAAACCAGCCTTTCTGAGTGGCAGAGCTGATGTTTTTTTACATCCTTATGCAACATCAGCTGTGCTTGTAAAGAAGAGAGGGTTCCTTATTGAAGGGGAACACAGCAGAAATAAAGAGAACAGCTGTCTATTTCAGTTTCAACTGCCAAAGAATTTTTAAACTGTTGGTTGAGATGCTTCTTAGATTTAGAGACTGATTTGCTTTGATTCAGAGTTCTGTCATGTTTAAAACTCTCTAAATAGAGTACCAAGGCTGTGTGTCTGTACATATGTGCTAAAGTACATATTTTTCACTATGCTCCATGGAGGAAGGTATATTTTTGAACATTCATGTCTGAATGTTACCGATATTGTTCAAGCAGGTATATTTTCTAATGATGAATGATACACAAAAGAAAACCCAGAAACCAAAAAATAAAAAAAAACACCAAGAGCAACAGTCACTTGCAATATTACTTCAAGATTACCTACCGTTGCAAAACCAGCTTTATAGCTATCTTGATATCTAGAGCATAGAATCCACATGAAGTTCTGAGTGCCATGGATTACTTGCTTATTTAGCAAGTGGAAGCCACAGTTGTTCCAAATTTTTGCCCGTGAAGAAAACAGAGCAAATTAAAATGTACTTCACAGATTTACAGTATCTTCACAGCATGCTGAGATACCTGTAATTCAGAGGCAAAAGTGGTATCTTCTCTACACACAGACAAAACTATAGAGCTGTATGTTTTTCTTACATGGTATTCTGTGAGCCCCTCAGGCTTCAATAGCATATTGAAATTGTTATGGAAGAAAAATAAGAAGTGATAACATTAAGGAAACATCAAGGCTGAGCCTTGGAACAAGGACTATGTAAACAGCTGTGCTTTGCTGACTGGAATTTTTGAAATTCAAAACCTAAAATATAAATTAGGGTTGGGGCAGAGGACACAGTGATGTCAGAAGAAAGCACCATGAGTCCCTTGTCCATGGCGCTTTCATGCAAGAGTCAGATAGGTTCATATTTATGTTTTAAATCTAGAGAGATCATTGTGACTGTCACATCTGATCTTCTGTAGAGCAAAAGCCTAGGACTTCCAGAGGCTGTAATCTAATTTCAAATGTAATTCTAGAGTAAGGTATTTCGTGTATAAATGGCTTGTTTCTGACAGTTGTACTTGGATTCAACATAAGACTAGCCACTGATCTACAGTTGTATTAAAGCTGTATCACTGGTTTGGGTTGTTTGGTTTGGGGTTTTTTTTTGGTGTTTCTCAGCAGCATGGGAGACAATTGTTTAATTACTGTAACTGTCTTTTAGGTGTCCCAGTTTCTTTGCTATTCACACATCGAAGAATAAGTTATTTATCTTATATCAGTCAGTTGTAGCAGTACTTTCAGATTCATAAATGTCTTCATGAAAGGAAATCAAATCCAGTGTCAGTAAGAAGTAGATTCAGCATTACTTGTAGTTTTTAGAGTCCCTGTTTTCTGTGTTTGTGCAATAGATGTCTGGATAGTCAAAATGCCCTACAATTAGTTCATTTTTTCCTCCCTTTGCTCTCCTCTTGCCTTTATGATCTACCAGTGATCAGGTTTAATTTGGTTTGATTTCTGGGAGGTCTTTCATTCACTGTAATCTTAGTAAGGAATGTATGTCTTAAATCATCAAGTTCTGAGACAGTAACATCGTATACCATTTTGACTGGTTGTACTACTTCTCTTCTTTTCCCTTTTTAAGTCTTTCCCAAAAGCGTGAGAGAATCCATCACTCATTTGTTTTTGCTTGTTGGTAGAGTAAAAGCAGTATTCAGAGATATTCTTCAGTCTTTAATAAAAATTTTTGCATAGTTTTTTTTGCAAGTTTTAGTTTTTTGCAAGTTTTTTGCAAGTTTTGTCAAAAATTGTCTAATTGTCCTCATACATATTTGCACTTTTAATATTAATGGGTAGGAACAAAATGGTATTGCACAAAAGGTGTATACGATATGTGAATACCAGGAGAAGGGGTTTTCAGGTCACCAGGTGATGTGAAAAGGGTTTATAATTCCCTGCTTTTCAGAAGAGACTTTTTAATTCTCATTTTAGAATAGAAAGAGATCATATTTCTCTTCAGGCTATTATTTTGCTTCTCTAGCTAGAGAAGTTTTTTCTGTGTTGCAAGTGTACTCTGGTGCACCTGCTCTTTGTCCAAAAGTCAATGTACTACAAATTCTTTTGTGTTTAATTATTTTGTGTGCCCCAGTTATCTTTAGCAGCCAGTTCTTGTCATAAAGAACTGCTGTTTCACTGCCAGTAGAGGGAGCACAAATCATTGGATTACACGAGAAAAAATAAATGAAACCAGCAGCTTTTTTTATATTCTAAATGCATTTTATTTAGTTCATTAACAAAGAGTAGTTACTCTTTTATTAAATAATCAAGCTTCTAAAACTGTTTCATTATTATGGTCATTCTGAAAATACTAGCGTGTCACTTTTATGAAATTTTAGGGTGAGGTGCCTGCAAGTAATTTTCTTTCAAGGACAAAATTATTGCCTGTCATTAGTCATCTGCTCAAATTTTCATAAGCAGTCCTTTAAAATCAGTTTGTACATAATCCAGAATTTGTCTTTACCTAATTAACCTTTAAAATCTGCAATAATTTCACTCAAAGGGGATCATCAAAATAAAGATAAATTTAGTATTGTAATTAATATTTCCCACAGTGTTTACCCTTTTAAAAATTTCCAATGAAAATGGATTTTGGTTTTAACATGTTAAATTTACCTTTTCATGGAAACAAGTATTTCTGAGAAATTAGTTCTTAAATTGCAATATTCTTGAAAATAACATTATTTATCTAGTTTCTCTTTATTTTAATAGCTTGTATTGGAATGAACTTTTATCACTCCTTTGCATTGCAAGCTGTCAAGCTGCAGGGAGTCTTTCTGCGTGGGTACTCCTAGAGCTGCATTTTATGTTTTGATTTTTTTGTACGTTCTTGCTTTACCAAGCTACAATCTTGAAACCAGCCAAACACCCCAAACAATAGTTTCTGTAGGAGTTGCAATTACTTGGAAGCTCTTAATACATATAACTTTCTGTAGGGTTTAAGATATTTTTTAGCATTATAGCAATCGGCTAATTAAGATTATTTGATTGCAGGTGGATCTTTTTTTTTGACTGGTAATTAATGCAAAACCCCTGAATAGTCAGTAAAAGCTATGCTAAGTATGATTCCAACTCCCAAGCCAGTATCTCCTTGTTAAAAGTTAATGGCAATCAATCATAGATTATGGTTTACTATCACATAAAGGAGCCATATTTTTTGTTGCTGTTATGTATGTTTGTGAACATGAACCATAAAGTATACACGTATCATTAATTTCAAGGTAATTGGTTTATCAATATGCATTTAATAAGCAATACTTCTATGATTTTGAAGTGAAATAATTTGAAAATTAGTCTTCTGGGGGATTCTGAGCACACCCTAACACTGTTTACTCCTGCTCTTTTTCTTCTAAAGAAACTCTGCTATTGTCATTTCTTTGTTAGCAAAAATAAAATTAAAAAAAAAAACAACACAAACACCACATGCAGATTTACTCTTCATATCTATTGACACGGACACGTACTATTATATATGACTCAATCTTTTTATATCTCTGTAGCACACAAGAAAGTAGCACACTGTGACTTCTGGGTCAAACTTTAAATTAGGACACAAAACTAACCCCCTTGCCTGTACTTGTTTAAAACCAAAAGAAGATGTTTTCATCGCTGAACCTTTAACTCTCAACATTGTTATCACTCCTGCTGTCAGAAAACCCACCTAGCTCTCTTCTTATGTCTAGCTACTACCCTTTGATTTGTGTCTTGTAGCTTTTGACTGCAAGATGAGAAAACAGTATCTGAGCAGGCAGCAAAAAATTCAACTTCTCATGTTCCTGTCCCAGCTTATTTTTCCAGAAAAATGCAATGAAAGACTTTTTTTTTTTTTCCCCCAGAAATTATTTACTAAAATAGAAAAAACACAGCTCCTAAAGCATTTTAAATGCATTGGCTTTCATTTCCGACAGAACTTACTCTAGTATTTCTTGGGATCTGGGGATTGCTTTTCCGCTCTCTGGATGCCCTCTGCATTGTGAGGCTGAGCACTCATGGAGTGCATATTATAATCAAAATCCTACCTTTGAAATTTTTCTCAGTGTGGGAAAATGACCCTTTCACCTGGTAGAGCCAACATCTCCTGTGTTGTCTGATTATAATTTCAGTATTTTCCTCTGGTTCTAAGATGTGTTTTGAAATCTCATTGAGGATTAAGACTGTGTATATTCATGGATGTACGATGATGTGTGTGCATCCATAAGTTTTAAGAAATAGACACTAAAAATGTAAGTTAGAGGTTCTTCTATTGTCTTTAAAAGCATTCTGCTGTATGTTCAAGTAAAAACAATAGGTACTTATAGTTCCTAAATAACTTTCATCATAGATACGTAAACAAAAAATTCATTACTGATTAAAATTTATATGCCAAGATGTATTAATGGATTAACTTAAAAATGTTTCATTTAAAGCAACCATGGAAAATTTTGGTGCATGATTTACCAAACTGCTCTAATACAAATTATTTAAATTTAGTGTTCCATATTCATATACTCGACAAAATTATTTGATAGCTTTCATTTTGATTCAATTTATTTTTTTTTTAATCGGACTGAAGTTGTATGAGTGAAAGTATTTTTTCTATTCCAAGTAAAATATTTTCTACTGTAAACAACTGTTAGAAAAGCCAAAACTCCTTAGTTCACATACCTGTAATGATAAGAGAAAATCCTTCCCCCTGAAATGTGAAGATTTGGGGAAGGGGAGAAGAAAAAAAAAAACAAAGAACTATTTACTTGAGTGGGAAAATATTATCCCCATTTTTCAGATGAAGAACTGAAGCATGGTTTTCAATTGGTTTGTCTACTGAGAGGTCTAGAGGGTGAAATGAGCTTGACATTTGAGAGACTGAGGGAAATTTCTTTATTTACTGTTCTGAAGGGGAAGTAATACTCCGAGGATATGGACTAATACTTCTGAAAATGAAGCAGTAGACTTCTCACTCTGTTTTCCTGTAATGAAAACAGGAAAAAAAAAAATATATCTCAAATATCATTTTTAAAAGGGACTTATTAAAAAATAGTTTCTTAAGAAATGTGAAAAACAAAACAAAACAAAGCACTACTGTTCCTTAGCAGAAATAATAATTTGTAGTAACTAGCGTATTTTAAAGAGGTTTTTTGATTCATTCTTTTTTTCAGTTGTTTTACTAGTGTTCCCTTTTTTTTTTCTGCTCTAAGACATGTTTCATGCAATTATTCCCAAACTATCATTTTGCCATCCTAAGATTTCCTGTTAAATAACTGTCTTCCAGTTGTATATTTTTGTTGTTTTTATCTACCCATGCTTCATTTTTTTCTTGTTTTATATTCTTTGCTTTTTTAAATGCTTATACCTCAGTAATTTTTGACTACTTCTACTGTCTCTTCCTCACCTGCCCCCCTAATATCTCCACATAAACAAGTAATTACCACCCAGTCCTAAACAAAAGTTTTGTTCTAATTCTTTCTGTTCATAAAAAAGCATCCTTTCCTGGGAAAAGGAACTCTGGTAGAAGAGACGTCATTGTCAGAGACAAAGTATGAGAGTCAGAACCACCTCAGCATCAGTATGAGGAATTTTGTGTATCTCTTAAGATGGCTGATAAACACATAACTCATAAATTCATATTTCTCCTACCTTTTGCCACCTTTCCTTTTCTGGAATGACAGATATAAATCTTAGAAATCATAATGAGCCTAAGGCCTGTGGAAATCCAGGTATTTTGAAGTCATTTCAGTTAAATTTCCTCAGAGAAAGACAATCAATAGAGTTCTAAAAAGTAGTTTAATATAGAAGAAAACGGTAACTCCAGTTCCTATATTAGTCTTTATTATGAACGAGTTTTAAAATGCTTATCCTGTTCTTGCCTCTGACTGAGAGTCTGACTATTAATCTTAGTAAAGAGATGACTGGGGTTTTTTCTGTGTTTGTGCCGCACCTGTCCGAGGATAACTAGAGAGTTACTGTATTTCTTCACTGTCTTCCTTTTTGTTTTGAGAGTCAGAGGACAACTGAGCAGAAACCACTCTGGTTACAGCAATCTCTCTCTCTCCATCTTTTTAAAAATATAGCATAATTTTTGCAAGGTGAGTTATATCAAACTTACTGAAATCAAAACAAGCTGTTTCCATCATCTCATTAACTTCAGCATACTTTGCTTTAGAATCTAAATTTCAATTTCTCTCTAATTGAGATTTAAATTGTACAGGCAAAGAAACCTGTATTTCCTCTAGGATAGTGAACTAAAGTCTAATTAGAGATTTCACTGCTATTGCTCTTTTTTACTAAAATCCTTTGGTATTTCCTTGTAGCTCCATAAAGCCTGCTATATAATTGCAAGTGGTACAGCAAGTTCATTAACTAATTCCCTTAACACAATGGATTCCGTATCATACTGACCTGCTGACTTATGTATGCTAAAATTTTCCAAATATTTTCTTATCTACTTTTAACAACAGCTATATTGACCTGGTCTTCATTAATTCTTAATTATTCAGACAATTTTCATCGTAAGAGCACTTTAGAAAAAAACATATGTAGAAGCTTAGTTATTTTAGAATTAACATTGATTTTCTTACACTCATTATTACTACGTTTAAGTTATCTCTACTGCCTTCCTAGCTCCCCAGATCTCATCTTCTGATTTGTTGGTGAACATTGCCTTGCTTTTTTTTCTCAATTTCCCTGGCAAGCATTAATTTAGGGAATGATGTTATCATGGAATATGGTCTCCTGAAACAGGAGCATGGAGATAGTCAAGATGATAAAAAATCCTTGATAACACATTTATTTTGTAAACATGGGCTTTGCAGTTACATTAAAACAATGAAATAACTTCAGCATCCAACTGCGTCTATAAATTAATGTGATTGGATGCTGCAGCACCCTGTTAACATTTTCTGGGTCAGATTTTGCCAATCATCTTAATGAGTGTAACTGTTCAATGTGAATAAGGTTTGCAAAATATGTCTCCAGTGGATTATAGCTCTACCTAAGACAGGATCATTTTTTTCCCCGTCTCCTGTACTTTTCCCTCTCTTGCCTTCTCTTATGTTTCTTTATAGAAATCTAGGCAGGCTACTTAAGTCCACTGCACATCTACTGCACAAAGCAGCAGTGTCACAAAAGCAAACTGGAAATCTGGTAATTTATTTTCTGCCTTTTAGTTTCCTCAGTTGCTCTACATTGCAAATTTTGGGAAGAAATATTCATATGCCAGACCCATGCTCACCCTGCCTGATGTTCTCGTCTCTGCTGGTGTTTTTCAGGACAGGATTTTTTATTTAGTTCTCATGCACCCTTTTACCCTTGCAGTGACAAGATACAGTGGTTTTATTTTGATTGCTTCCTGTGCAGCCATCTGTGGCTGTACCTAACATACTTTTTCTCAGTCTGCTTTATGGGCTACAGTCTGGTCTACATGGAAGAAAAATATGATTGCTCAAAGAGCATTTCTATCAGTGAAAAGCTGATAGTTATTTGTCTCTTTCATATATCTTACTGTGTATGCAATCATAACAAAACTTTCATTTTGGTTTTCTAATACTGTTTGGGGTCTGTTCCACAATGAAAATCCTTATCAGTCCTAGGAAATCACACTCCTTTTCTAAGATAATCAGCAAATAGAGAGTTGAAGTCTTCAGGAACATATGTGTGTATGTATACATTCATGCTCTACCAAGCAAACATTTTTAACAGATCTTACAGTAATACTTGCAAGATACAGTATTAGTAAACAAGATGGCTGGGACTTACATATTATAGATCAGTTATTAATTGTGGTTTTGAGTCATAATTATAATAATAAAGCGTGTCTCTTTATTTTTATATAATTTGTATCATTTCAGTGAGATTATAAGTTATTTTAAGTAAATGCCCATACTATTTAGACTCAATGCTAGAGAGCTGAACAAGGATTTGTAAATCACACTTAAACTTTTAGATACATGTTGCTCTTTAAGATTCAAATAGTAATGAAAGTTAAATAATGATAAACAGGTAAATAATGTCTTCTCAGACAATACTTTTAGTCCAGTCTTAAAATAAGGACAAAAGTATAATACTTCAGGAGACACTCCGACTGTAATAATTTTATAAATATATTGACACCTAAAGTCCTTGAAATAAGTGGTTTGATCAATGAAAATGTTTTTTGCATTATTTTATTAAGAAATCTTGCAAATTGAGAACAGATAAAAGAGTTTTAGGAGGCTAAGTAGACTTAATAAGAAAAAGAAAAAACCCCCACAAAACTATTGAGTTTTATAACTCATTTTAAATTTGCATCCTATCTCTCAAGCAAAGTAATCCAGTCTAGAATTATTTTTTCCATACTGAAAAAAATATTTCTGAGCCTTCCAGTCCTTACTCTTGTTAAGACAGGGACCAATACCTGGTCAATTTAAGAAAAAAAGAGATATATATATGTATCTATATGTGAGTGGTTGAACTATATTTTTAATTGTTTATTATATTCTAGAAAGGCTGCAAAATTTTTGGTTGTTAACTTTGAACCACTCCTGTCAAAACCAGAAATATTTTAATTATTAATGCATATTTGGAAGTGCAAGCTCTTAAAAAACTAAATGACTTTTTGATATTGAAATCCCAACAAAGTACTTATTTATTTTTCTCTACCCAAATATATGCCCAATAAATGAAGGCAACTTAAACACAAAAACTAAATAACTCACTTAAATTTTACAGTGGAAACCAGGGACCCATGCTGTTTTTATCTTTGTTGGTGACATGGGTGTTGGGATGGAGTGCACCCACAGCAAGTTTGCCCATGACACCAAGCTGTGTGGTGAGGTAGATGTTGGAGGGGAGGGATGGCATCCAGAGGGAGCTGGACAGGCTTGAGAGGTGCACCGCCTGTGCAAACCTCATGAAGTTCAACAAGGCCAAGTGCAAGGTCCTACACCTGGATCGGGGCAATCCCATGCACAAACACAGGCTGTGTGGAGTATGTATTGAGAGCAGCCCTGAGGAGAAGGACTTGGGGGTGTTGGCTGATGAGAAACTCAACATGAGCTGACAATGTGTACTTGCAGCCCAGAAGGCCAACCGTATCCTGGGCTGCATCAAAAGAAGTGTGGCCAGCAGGTCGAGGGATGTGATTCTGCTGTTCAACTCTGCTTTAATGAGACCCCACCTGGAGTACTGCACCCAGATCTGGAGCCCCCAACATAAGAAGGACATGAACCTATTAGAGTGAGTCCAGAGGAAGGCCACAAAGACGATCAGAGGGTTGAAACACCTCTACTATGAAGACAGGCTGAGAGAGTTGGGGTTGTTCAGCCTGGAAAAAGAAAGCTCTGGGGACATCTTCTTGCAGCGTTTCAGTACCTAGAGGGGGCCTGGAAGAAGGCTGGAGAGGGACTCTCACAAGGGCGATTAGTGATCAGATGAGGGGTAATGGCTTCAGACTGGAAAAGGGTAGATTTAGACTAGATATTAGGAAAAAAAATCACTATGAGGTTGGTGAGGCACTGGAACAGGTTGTCCAGGGAAGTTTTGGATATCTCATCCCTGGAAGTGTTCAAGGCCAGGCTGGATGAGGCTTTGAGCAACTTGGTCTAGTGGGAGGTGTCCCTGCCTATGGCGGGAGGATCATCAAGGTCCCTTCCAACCTAAACCATTCTGATTCTATGATTCCGTGATATCACAGACCTCTTAAATATTGTTTGTGTGCTATCTTTAACATTTGACAATTTTATAAAGTGAAAGTGGAATTTGCATTCAGAATAGAGTTGCTTAAACCTACCAGTGCTTCCCATAATAAGGAAAGAGTGACATCAATTTGTTTTTTTTGTTTTCCTGAAAAGGAAAAACCCTTGAACCCTTTCATGATTTCATTTTCTTTACAATAAATTAGAATAGATTATAGATTCCACACAATTCTATTTTGTATAACAGGAGGTAAAAAATGAAAAATGACAAAATTGAAAACTTCTTTTGAAGAGACAGTCTTAAGAGTTGAATACATTTGTAGTACTTTTGTTGAGCTAAATTATACCAGTATGTGTTTATTACACTTGCATAAGAAATTATTACGAAACCATGCAAACAGTTCCAACTAACAGACTCTGCAATGGGATTACTCAAAAGATTAGTTTTCATTTTGATTAAGTCAAGTCTACTTCATGTAAACAAAATGGAATTTTATAGTAAACAAATGTCAAAATCAATGAACAAGGATGAGGAAATGAAATAACCATTTTTTCACTTCAGACAATATATTGCAGAAACCTATTAAATTTAATTACTTATTAAATTGGATAACAGAGTTAATATCAAGTCCTGCAATTTGGCGGTAATAATATTTGGTGATTTATAGTTATGTAATTATGTAAATACACATGGAAATATGCATTGACTCACACACAGAAATCTATATAAAAAATAAAACAAACAACAAAACCCAAAAACCTTTAAGTGGTGAGTTGTCCCTAGCCAGCAGATAAACCCCCACCCAGTTGTCCACTCCCTCCCCTCCAGTGGAATGGAGGACAAAATCAGAAAAGCAAAAGTGAAAAAATCTGTATGTTGAGACAAAGACAGTTAACAAGTGAAGGGGAAAATTGGAAAAACAAGTGATGCAAGAATAGTCACCCACCATCTCCCACCAGCAGACTGATGTCCAGCCAACCTCTGAGCAACAGCAACCTTGGATCACAACACTCCCTACACATCCAGTTTTACTGCTTAAGCATGATGTCATGTGGTATGGAATATCTCTTTGGTCAGTTGGGGTCACCTGTCCCAGCTGTGTCCCCTCCCAACCCCCTGCAAACCCCCATCCCACTTACTGGAGGGCAAAGTGGGAAAAAGATGACCTTGATGCTGTGCAAGCACTGCTCAGCAAGAGTCAAAACACTGATGTATCAACACTGTTTTAGTCACAAGTCCAAAACACACCCCCACACAGGCTGCTATGAAGAAAATTAACTTAATCCCATTCAGACCCAGTACAAAGTGTCTGCTGTTAATACTGTGTGTTCAACTTTAGATAATTAACATTTCAGAATATCTGGTTTTAGTACTTTTAGGGTGAAGAGTCATATTTAGTCTTGGTTATAATTACAAATACTACTGAAAATTCTGTAGCAGTTTTTCTCATTGGTAAAAAGACATCTACTCACCCTATGGCTTCCTCCTAACACTTTGGTATTGACTGTGTGCTTAAAATTGGTAGACAAATCATCTGTAGTAGAAGGACACAGGGTTTGCACTGATTTAACAGTACAGGGTCAAGATTATCTGGACTTGGCCTGACCTGAGCTGGTTTGAGATTGTTTAGCTGTAATTACAGTTGCCTAGCAATCAGGTAAGTATTTTCTAAGTTTGTTTTAGTTTAATTTTGGTTCATGAAGAAAACAAGTAGTTATTCTGTGTTGGCTGAACTGTCTGACTCCAGAATAAATTGTGGCACGCAAGAATGCAAATGTAGGATGATATCAGAGGTCCCAGGCTACAGAAATGCAGCCTTGTATAGTTCAGGTGAAACCAGTTTTCGAGATGAGAGAGTAGTGAAATGGAATGATTGAGAACCAATGAAAAGATAGAGCATGTAGATGTACTGTTTTCAGATAACATTAAAAAAACCCCATGCAGTCTCAAGACTGAGGAAGAAACCACCAACATCACTCTCTTCCTGCTGGAGGAGAGGAAGAAACTCCTACCATGAACATCACCTGGCAAATCTTAGAGGATGCTGATGACTGGCTTTTGCCCTCTCTGACTGAAATCAACACCCTTATGACTCAGAGAAACACTGGAAATTAGAACATAACACCAGAAAAGCGGTAGACAGCATGAAGGTTTTCTTCCATATAAGAGTTTTAACTGTATTATTAATGAGGCTTTTTTTTGTATAAAATGGGGTTATGAGTATACATTACTGACACTGGACTAATAATTTGGACAATTAGACTGTCAAAATTTTCATCATATCAATAATAAACTCTTGACTTCCTGTATCAAGTGTGTTCCACTTTTGTCCACTAAGAGATTTCAAGCACAACAAATTGCATGAATCCATGGTATAAATATGGTTAAAATTCAACTCTTCTCCAGCATCCAGTTGCCTAAACTCCAATACTATACTGTATTTTTTGTCATATATTTCCTGTCATCTTATTTATTGAATACCTTTTTCTCCCATAACAATTTCTTTTTTTTAAAAAGTAACCCTCAGGAAACAGTGTCATTTACTCAGCTTCTAGAAATTCTACAGCAATTTCTTTTCTTGGGAAGAGTCTTTTCCGAGCACTAAATTAAAGAAAGGATCTGGCAGATAAGTCATTCCATGAATGTCACAACTGTCAATGCCTAGTTTCTTTTGGATTAGTGTTCTTGAACTGATTGAATTAGTAGGGCTATACTCATAAGTAATGCTATCAGCATGAAGAAAATATCTCCTCACACTGAGAATTTTGGTGACAAAAGGCAAACTTCTACATTTGACAGAATAAATCAACCAATGATGCCTGTCCTCTACCTGGCTATCTACTTGCATAAAATATATAACAATCTATTTATCTTTGAAGCCTCTATATGTCTATCAATTTTCCTTGGAATATTAAGATGTTTAATAGGGAGGGTCCTTACTGACTTGTGGTCTTTGGATGTAAATATATATATCCAAGCTAGTTCTCCCAGTTTTCTGTAAAGCTGTTGGAGATGAATAGGCATGATTTTTTTTTTGTGCAATTTAACTTATCCTAACGTAGTCATCTAAAAAGGTGAGAGGATTTGTGCTCTAAACCAAGTCATTCTCTACACTGTAAAAGAAACATGATAAGATGTACAGTCTTCTACTGTCTGGACTACTAGTGTAACTGCTAATGGTGGCATCATCCTTCACATGAATCAGACACTGACAAAAGAGGTTTAAAATCTTTCTGTGGCTTTCACAAATATTTGCTCAGGAACTGTAGTGCTTTGGAAACATGAGATTGTAGAATAATTCAGGTGGGAAGTGACCTCAGAACTTTTCTAATTCTGCTCAAAACTTTAGGACTCAAAACTTTAGGAAGAAGTTTTTCACTTTAAGGGTGGTAAGGCACTGGAACAGGTTGCCCAGAGAGGTTGTTGAGGTCCCATCCCTGGAGGTGTTCAAGGCCAGGCTGGACGTGGCCTTGGGCAGCCTGGTCTAGTGGGAGGTGTCCCTGCCTATGGCAGGGGGGTTGGAACTCGATGATCTTCAAGGTCCTTTCCAACCTAAACCATTCTATGATTCTATGATTCTATGAAAACAGGGGCAGCTATGAGGTCAGACCAGGTTGCTTAGGGTTTTGTCCAGCCAGGACATGAAGACCTCCAAGGACAAAGACTGCACAACCTCTCCAGGCAACATGTTCTACCACTTTACTCTCCTCATGGGGAAAAAGCTTTTCTTTAAATTCAATCCAAGTCTGCCTTGTGCCTATTTATGCCCATTATCTCTCGTCCTCCAACTCACACTACTGTGAAGAGCCTGCCTCCGTGCCCTTGATGAGCTTTCCTAACACAGCAAGTGCTACAGTCCCAACCATCCCAGCAGCCCTCTGCTGAACTTGTCCCAGTGTGTATCAATGTCTTTCTTCTGTTGGGGGTACGTGAAGATCAAACAAGACATAAACATCTGCCTTTATTTATCTACTTTCACTGAACTATTGAACAACTCAGGAGTGCTTTGTGACATCTAAGTTTTAAACAGTTTTACCTGTTTCTTCTATGCAAAAATTCATTCATTCAAGCTCACTGGTCTTGAATTAATTTTATTCTGAGTTTTCTGTTCACAGCTGAATCTCAAAGTAAAATTTAGGGTGATGTAAGCCCCAGCAGATTAAACCCCTCTGCATAAAAAACCTTCTGATTTTTCAACAGCTGTAGACAGAAATGGAGAATTTTTTTCATTGCTTCATTAAAGCTTACCAGCTGTATTTCCAATATTTGACTTTTAAATTTCCAAATACCATCTCTTTCTTTCCCAAATTTCCTTCACTAATTACAGACACAGGATAAATTTTCTAATTATACTTAACATCTTATAGTGGTATATTTACCAACACAGACAGCTTCTTTTAACATATGGTTCATTTACCTGGTGTTATTAGCACATTGTAAATATATTAAATACCCATGGTCAATAGTCATTTGAATCACTCAGACTTCATTTATTCAGTCACCTTATATTCACACATTTCTGAGACTGTTCTTTAAACAGAACATTTTTTTTCTTTTTTTTTTTCCCCTCTTCTGCAGTATCCAGTGTGTGTGTGAGTGCCATGCTATTTACAAGACAGACAGTCTTATAGATGTAGGGAAAATATTTGTCTATATGTACACCCTTTGGAAAGATCATTGCTTGAAAAAGTCTTTGATAGGACCACACAGTACTGTAAAAGGACATTTCACAGGACTTTTCCTTTTCAGATAGAATACTGATAAATCAGATGTATCGCCTCCAGAACATTTCAGTCATGGTTAAATAAAAAAGCTGAGTTAGGAAAAAAAAAAGACAGTTAAGCATGTATATGTATTTGCTGCATCTCTTTATAGCAACAAGAAAGTCCTTTTAGAAATTGAATAGTTATGTAGTGATTGATAAATATGGACCTCTGTCTTTCACTGAAAGCTCAACACTGAAGGCAGTGGCAACCGACCTTCTTCACAGTCTGTATTTTCACCATTTAAATAAAAGTACTGTGATTTCAAAAGCTATTTATATCTGGGTTTGAGAAGAAGATTTTTTTTGGAAGAATTTATTTCCTCTGGGCATTTTCATCTGTTCTTAACAGAAACAAAATTATATACTTTGAGATTAATATAAAGCTTCCATTTAAATTAGCTCTTGTCCTTAAATTAATGGCATATGTAAGTTACAACATTTTGAATCTTATATTTCCTATCAGAGTGAATTCTAGAGCAGGGTTATAACTCTTGTTATTTTCAGTTTCAGGCTTGTAGGTCAAGGACTTTGAGAAGTTGTGGAGCAGACCGCATAAACAGCTTTATTGAAAATATTTTTCAGCAAATTATTACTAACAGTTATGTAGTAAAATTATGTAACTCTCTAGGGCTATGTAATACAGCAAGCAGCTTTACTGCTACTGCCAGTTTGGCTTGATTTCTTCAGGGAAATGAGTCTTACTGTCCTCTTTGATCTCTGGATACTCCACGCAGATTATGACTTTCTTTGTCTATTCTTACTTTTTAGATACAAGCAAAGCTCAGCTTAATATAATTGCAGTGGAGGTCTTTCAAAGATCAACAATTTCTTTTTTCCAACACAAGTTACATATATGCAAACATTGTCAGTTTTTAAATTTGTTACTTAATGTTATGCAATCAACTTATTTAGATAGTTTATTTTTTGGGGTTTTCTGTTCATGGAGATGGATCAGACACATTAAAATACAAAATTTATGCTCATTTGCTGTATATGGAATACAGTTTTGATCACTGAGACTAAGCAAATGATTGCATTGCCAGTATTTAATTTAGAAAAACAAAATGTGACTAATTCTGGTTTTAGACAAGATTTGCACATAATTTTCTATGGAAATCCTAAAACTAAATAGGAGTTCTCCACAAGACTTCTGCTGAAGACCTAGTGAGATTTCCTCAGTACTCCAGGAGTTAAAGGTTCTAGGTAAGCACCTTGTGTATTGGTTATGCACTGAATGACAGACTCAAGAGGAGCACAGGGTGTACCTCTGGGCCTTGGTAATGATGCAGACATCTGACATAAAAGTGAAGATGGGAATAAGGAGGTGACCTGAGAAGCAGGTGAAAGATATGAAAAAAATCCTCTTCCTGGAGAAATACGTTTGTGCTGAAATATTATGCTACCAAAATAATGGCAACTGTAGGGAAATCGGGGATGCAAGAAATCCTAGAATCAAATTTGAATTGGTTTCTTAAGGCTAAAATTTTCTGAAGTAAGTGATTAAATCAAAACTTCAGTAGATTTTATCTTATGTTTTTCTAAGGATCTACTTGAAGCAACATTGAGGAAAAATACATAACCCTCTGTTTTCTGGATATTAAAAAAGTTGTCTGTCAGAGTCCTGAGAGCAGCAAGAGGCTCTAGCTGACCTGACCAGCCTATAACTGTGTTTTTCCATAATTCTTTTTAACATCTTCCCCAGGGTTTGTCTGCTTGTGTAGAAAGCCAGCTATGATATAGTGCAGCTGTGTGACCTTGGATCAGACCTCTATAAATACAGATAAATTTCCAGAAAAAGCACTCAGAAGTAGAAAGTGATATACTACGGGAAAGCTTCCAGATGCCTCCACTGGGTTTCTATTTGTGTAACTTCTGCCTATTGACCTAAGTGTTGCATTTAGTCTCAGGCTCTCAGTCCTTGCCTGAGCTACATCAGAGGTGCGCTGTGCCAGTGATTTGAGTTCCTGGCCTGGTTTCAGACATAAACCAAGCACCATGGAGTAAGTCCCTCAGTCTGTGCAGGAAATACCTGGGGTTCTGGTGGGAGGTTTGGGGTTTTTATTTTTATTTATTTCACTTATAAAGATGACCAAAATAAAATCAGCAGGCATGAGTAGCCAACATACAAACACATATCTTCCTAAGTTCTGCTGCTTCTATTGGCTAGTATCTGCAATTTTAGAAAAAATAAATTAATTAAATTTAATAATTGTATCATAAGAGATGCTGAAAGGATGCTTTCAATATGCCCCTAAAGCTGCAGTTCCATTTAGTCTTTTAAATCTTGACCCCAAAGAGAACTTGATCTAGCCCTTTACACAACTTTTGTACTAGGCATATTTATTTTAGCTCTAGTTTTACTTTTTTTTTTTTCCACCTGACTGGTGATAAGAGGTCTTGGGCTTGTAATACTGAACTCATTTCCAAAGCACGCTTTGCCAGGGTTCCTTCTGCCCTCCAGAAAATATTGCTTCCAAAATTTGCATTTTCCTACCTCAGCTCACTAATCTCAAACAGTTCATGAATACATGCAGGGACCTGACAGATGTAAAATTGGGCTGCACAGCAAGTAGGAATGCTGATGTCCTATTAAATGTTAAGTGAGCCCCCAGAGTATAAAATCCAGAATTACCCTCAAACCAGGACAAGTATATTGCTGTTTGAATTTTCATTTTCCATTTCATAGTCTTCCTTGAATCTATTCCAGTCTAGAATTTATTCTGGAAATAATTAATAGTTATATTTTTTGGCTTTTTACCTACATTGATATTATTGTTCAGTTGGTTTCAGCAGATGTATTCCAGCTGATAGTGGATAAAATTTTAGGCTAAATTGTTTTCATTTTCTCTTTTCCTTAGCTCAGCCATGTAGAACCACAGCTTACACCAGCTAGATGTACTTCTTTCTGTTTTTCTTTACTTGAAAATATTTTCTTTCATTTTTCTTCCTATCCTCTAATTTACCATTTATAAAATATGAGAAACAAGGAGTGAAGTCAGCCAAATTTCACAGATCTTTAAGCTTTATTGCTCATGCTGAAAGGGGAAAAAGCAAATCTATAACTAGTTTTACAGTTTTCTCATTCTTGGTGATAGAGGACAATTAGAGATATGTGGATATGCCAAGAATGCAACTGCACTGCCAACATTTAAACAAACAAAGGAAGGGATACAGAGAAGATTGATTTACTTTTGAAACTGGTTCCTAAGGCTATAAGCCTTCTGCTAGTCTTTTCTATTGCTGTGTGACATTTAAAAAACCAAGGAGTCTTTCAAATTACTCTATGCCAAATGTAAACAACAGTACTGCAGTACGATTTGAGGTTTTCAGTATTTTTCAAACTACATAAGAAAGATGGAGAGAGCTGCTCTCAAGAAATTAACAATGTGATACAAAAACAGAAAGTCAGTGAGACAATGGAATGAATTAATTTAAAAGTAGGTCTGTCTTTTTTTTTAATATATTAATATTCAAAATCAGTTTGTTCTTAAACTCCAATGAGAAAAGATATTGAAATATTTTTTTTAACATTGCAAGAATCACAGTCTAAAACCTGATGCTTGACTAAATAAATGGAAATTGCTGAAATAACAACTGCAAAAAGGGCTATACCAAAAAGCTGATATGATAGCTAGGAAGTAAATGGAAGAATGAGGAAAAATTGCTGTCGATTAGATCTAAGTCAATATCTCAGACTTTTTTCACCATTTTTTCACTTTGATTTATAGTGTCTTCAAATAGTGTTCAACAGCTGTTTCAATGGGTGAGCTGTCTATTAACATCCTTGAAAACAGTAAGCGTTAAGTGGATGTTTGTCATCTATGGAGAGCACGTTCTGAGTGAATCGATCTGGGAGATAGGAGAGGAATGTAACAGTAGAAACGCAATTCCAGGATAGGTAATTCCAGTCATAGACAACAAACTTCACTGTTAAAAGATCTCCTGGTCTCTTTTACCTTCTAGTTTTGTCGATGGACATAGTCATACCTTTGGCCAGTCTTAAAATGAGACCGTTAACACTATGCAATATCTTCTCCCAGTTAAGGTATCTGATGTTTATCTACTGGATAGCAAGCTAACTTAATTTGGCTTTTCATGTCTAGAGAATTTTTTATACCTCCCCGAAACACTCTTTATTGCTTATGTGAAGCTCCACTCAATATGCATGCAAATACATGGCTGTATTACAATTACAGAAATGTTCAAGGGTAAACATTGTAGCAATCAAGGACCACAAACCTGTTAATCTCTTTTTAAAAATTCATTTCTTTCCTTTATCTGTCTTTTTCCTCAATTGAAGTAGTCTAATCTGTGTGCTAGGAACATGTGCACACTGAAATAAATCCATATAATCCATAAAGACATGTTTTGAAAAGAAAGCCATATTCTGAAGAGAAACCTTCTGGCTAGGGATCAAGAAGCAGTTTTCTTTTGATCAAGGAAGAAGAGACTGTATTTCACAAGTCAGGACATGAAGGAACAAAACCCACTAAAAGCTACTTTAAAATGTATTAGTAGGAAATGGTATCAAGACTATTCAGAATGTTTATTTCATATGGGACTCTGTCTGGTTTAAAATGATAGAAACAGAACCAGCTTTCAGAAAGATAACAGATAACTATGTTAGGTCATATAAAACACCTGTTTTCTTCTACTGACTGATATGGCTTCTATGTTATGCTGTACTAAACTCCTATTTGTTGTGACAGCTGGACTTGAAGCAGAGATTATGACAAAGAGAAGTTTTATTGTTGCTATTTGGATGTAAGCATAACACAATTCCTGATTATTCCCAATAATCAGGGAATGAGGAAAAAATTATTAAGGTTTTAGATGTTTCCTCAAAACAGCTACTAGATGTTGTAAATCATATTCTGAGCACACTATCTCTTCTCATTTGCTCTAAGTTCACTTTAGTTCCCAGTTTAGATACATGAATTTCAGATCCATATATAGGCATGTAAAAGGTAGCTGTGACACTTCTGAACCTCACCAGGATGAAGTTCTGCTATGTATCTGGTCACAAGTTATTTTGGGACATGAGCACAGATGTTTAGGTTATAATGCTTGTGAACTGAGCCTTTAATTGACCATTTGAATTGGGGAAAGATTGTCATTATACATTATGTTTTCCATAAATGTATATTTGACTTCAGAATTTTTGAACAGTTTTCCAGTGTTGGAAAAGCTAAGATGCTGAGATTTCATAATTATGTGTAGTTCATCATGTAAGTATAGCAATAATGATAGCTTCTTATCAAGCTTAAGGAATACACTGAATCAAGCAGAAAGCAAGTGACTAGTTGCTTAAAAATATTCTTAACCTTCTTTTCAACACAATCACTCCCAACAATTTAGGACTGAAAGTAAATAATTTTTATTCCTACTGAAACTATACAAAAGTGTTGCATTAAAAAAAAATATAACCCAACCAATTTAATTTATATCTATTAAGTAAAAAGGGCTTACTCATAACATAAATGTGTTATTGGAACATTAATGGACGTTACTTGCTTGCAGCTTGTTACATGTCACCTAAAATGATCACAATGCTAAAAAGCTGGAATATCACACTAAAAAATATTTGAGTATTGACTCAGAACAAATTGCCAAATACTGAATTAGCAAAACTACCTCCTGCAGCAGTTAGAATGTATTTTTTACACAGCTGCTGAAACACACAGGAGTTATGAAGGTTGGTAGTTCTGAAGAGAACATTGCTAGAGGAGCTATAAGTACAGAGTGAAACAGTAAAAACTTTTAGAGCGTGCTCCAGAGAATAACCATAAGACAGCAAATTCAGGCATCACTTTGCCTGGAGGTCTATGTACGATTAGCTAACAAAGCAGGTGCTGCAATATATGCATTGAGCAGTGACAGCATGGGCAGCAGAAGCACTATGATCATCGATGAAGAAAAGATATTTTGAAAAAATCTATAGACAGGATCTCATTTCAGTGCTTCTAGTTAGTTACAGAACTCAAGTAAGGTAGAAAATTCAATCAGTTGTTATTAAGAAAAAATAAATTTTACATCTAATCACTGGCATGTACCATTTTTTCCCCAATATTTTATTTAAATATTTTGTCTGAATATTCTCCTTTTCATTTTGTTATGATCAGCTGCAATGGAATGCCTAACGGAAAGTGGATCAAGGTAATGGGTCAGTAAACANTGGAAAGTGTTGAGGGCTACCATAAGTCACACAAGTGGATCAAGGTAATGGGTCAGTAAACAGGTACTTTGGGGGATGAATGGAAGGAATATTTTCATGAATTGCAAAATGGGGAAAAAAGGAAACATTCTTCCAGCGTATTAAGCCCTTGTGTAATTACCAAGCAAAGATTTAGCCAAAAACAGTTTTCATGAGACAAATTATGAATGAAGTTATATCTGTTTGTGACAGAGATAGTGAATTGGGAAAAGAAATTGAACACTTGAAAGCAGAACAAGCAATTATGTTTACTGGTAGAAACAAAGACAATGATTCATTGCATATACTTTTTTTGAGAGAAATGATTGAAAGTCTAAGCAAGGAAAAGCTGCTTCTGCTTATATTGTATTATCGGACAGAATTACATATATATTTTTATGTAAAAATTATACAAATGAGATATGACTGTCAACCTAGTATGTGCCAACAACGATGAGAGGACAACGTGCCAGTTCCTAACTTAAGCTTGTCTGAAATGTACTTCAGGCATTTACAGATCTTTCTAAACCCCAAGACAAATAAACAATGAATGTTTAGCATGATTGTATGGTTATGAACACGTATTTATAAGAAAAAATGCAGGAGGAAATAAATACTCTTTAGCTTTCATATTTCAGCAAGAACATGTTATTAATGATTGCTCCTTCAAAGCCTCTGGGATATTTTCTTGTCCATTCCTTTTCACATATACCTTTGTTAATTTAGATGCTTATTCAGAGCTGTACAATAGCTTTGCCAATAAGGCTGCAGTCTGGCCCTAGCATATTTGCTTAACATTATAGCAACTCCATCCTAGAAACAGAAATAATACCTAGAAGTTGACTCCCACTATCTTATTTAAATATTGGCTTTCCATGTCCTTCAGCTACTGTCCTGGTAACAATATCGATTTTACTCTGCATCATTGCTGCTAAAAAAACCAGCCAACCAACCAACCAAAAAAAAACCCCAAAAGACGAAAGCACTTATGATATTTTTTTCAGTTTCCTTAAACTGAGATTTATTTTTCTTAATATTTTTAAATGAACATGTTTAGAATACTAGTCAAATAGACTTTTAAAATCCTTCTGCTTTTAATCCCTTTGTTGTCATTTCAGAAATTATCTTTCCTGCCTTATTTTGAATTGCTTTTCTTTTGCTCTTATAGTGGCCACTTGGAAGTGCTAGACACTTTTGATAGCAAAGTTTTCCTCAGGAAGGAAATCTTGCACGGTCTTTATCTTCTTGTTTCATAAATGAATACTTAATTTATACAGCTTCCTTTGATATCTGTCCTTCTTAAAGTACAACACAAGTTAAAAATGAAGATAATGTAGCATTTTAATGTTTAAACTTTTATATGAAAATATGTGTGGCAGACCAAAGCTTTTATTGATTTCAGGGGTTCAGAAGCAGTATTAGATGTGGTTGAAAGATTTAGTTTAACTTCCTACTTCACAACAAATAAAAGAATTGCAACATGAAAGGATTTGAAGATATTTTCATAGGAGATATTAAAAAAAAAAGCCAAACAACCACCTGGTTCAAAACCTTGTTCTCAATTTATCAGCTGTTTGCTAGTGAACCGCACTTTCCCCAAATAATTATTATAATGCATAAGCTAAGAACGTGTAAAATGTATTATACTTTTGTTGATGTTTTGGACACTGAGAATGAGACTTGGGTCTAGTCATAATCCCTAAATTAGGTTGCCTATATCTTAATCTTTTGTTAAGACACCCAAAGTTATTCAAGGAACCCACATGATGCTTAGAGGTATGATATAGGACTTAACAGGAGATCTATGACTTTCTGGAAAAACAGCTGGAGACCAGGAGAGATGCCCTGGTGCACCTCAAGTGATACTAGACACCCAAGTTTGGAAAACTGAATTGAATGCCTGGAAAATACAGCAATGAAATCCAGGAAGCAGTTCAGCTCTCCCTAAAGTGAACCCCTTGGACCCATTCAGTTGTCTACACATAGACAGCTAATACTATTTGTATTAGCTGTATTATCTTTCCTGCCTTATTTTGAATTGCTTTTCTTTCTATTTTTTTTTCTATTTCTTTCTATTAGACAGCTAATACTATTTGTCTGACTAATCTGATAGCATTCTATGAGGAAGTGACTAGATGGGTGGATGAGGGGAGGGCAGTGGATGTTGTGTACCTTGACTTTGGCAAGGCTTTCGACACTGTCTCCCACATCATCCTCACAGGCAAGCTTAGGAAGTGTGGGCTAGATGAATGGACAGTGGGGTGGATTGAGAACTGGCTAACAGATAGAGCTCAGAGGGCTGTGGTTAGTGGTGCAGAGTCTAGTTGGAGGTCAGTAACAAGTGGTGTCCCTCAAGGGTCAGTACTGGGTCCAGTCCTGTTCAATATATTCATCGATGATATGGATGAAGGGGTAGAGTGTACCATCAGCAAGTTTGCTGATGACACTAAACTGGGAGGGGTGTCTGACACGCCAGAAGGCTGTGCTGTTTTACAGCGTGACCTGGACAGGCTGGAGAGTTGGGCGGAGAGAAACCTTATGAAATTCAACAAGGGTAAGTGTAGGGTACTGCATCTGGGGAGGAATAACCCCATGCATCTGTACAGGTTGGGGACTGACCTCCTGGAGAGCAGCTCTGTGGAAAGGGACCTGTTAGTCCTAGTGGACAAGAGGATGACCATGAGCCAGCAATGTGCCCTGGCGGCCAAGAAGGCGAATGGCATGCTGGGGTGCATCAAGAAGAGTGTGGCCAGCAGGTCGAGGGAGGTCATCCTCCCCCTCTACTCTGCCCTGGTGAGGCCGCATCTGGAGTACTGCATCCAGTTCTGGGCTCCCCAGTTCAAGAAGGACAGGGATCTGCTGGAGAGGGCCCAGCAAAGGGCTACGAAGATGATTAGGGGACTAGAACATCTCTCATATGAGGAAAGGCTTAAAGACTTGGGTCTCTTTAGTCTAGAGAAAAGAAGATTGAGGGGGGATCTTATTAACGCTTATAGATACTTAAAGGGAGGATGCCAGGGGGATGGGAGCAGTCTTTTTTCAGTGGTGCCCATTGATAGGACGAGGGGTAATGGGCACAAGCTTGAACATAGGAAGTTCCATCTTAACATGAGGAGGAACTTCTTTACCTTGAGGGTGGCAGAGCACTGGAACAGGCTGCCCAGAGAGGTTGTGGAGTCTCCCACTCTGGAGACATCCAAAACCCGCCTGGACGCTGTCCTGTGCAACTTGCTGTATGTGACCCTGCTCTGGCGGGGGGGTTGGACTAGATGATCTCCAGAGGTCCCTTCCAACCCTGACTATTCTGTGATTCTGTGATTCTATTTTTGATTCTGTGGGGTACACTCATCTGGTCTTTAGCACCCATACCAGGACGCTTCTACTAAAAGTTCCAGACTATTTAGTCAGGACCAGGCTGGTACGGTGGCATGACTGAAGACTATGGAAAAAGAATGGCTTTCCCCAACTTCTCTGCATGATCTTGTGACCTAGCAAACCACAGATTCTCAGAAAAAAGAAATAAGGTGTTGAATGAGCATCTCAGAAGCCAGAAGAAGAGAGAGATTAAATATAAAGGAAAAACATAAATACTTCTGTCTCAGGGGTGTCTTTCTTAAATGCACAAGGAGGAAGCTAAGAGAACAGAAGGTATCTGCACAACAGAGTGACAGACTGAACAATTTAGAGCAGAGGCCATCTGAAAAGAATGGGGATCTTCGACTCCCGAAGAGATTACAGCCTAGTGGCAAACAGTGTAATGAGAAAATTAAGGTATTGTATATCTGTGTTCCTCAGAGTGAAAAACATTATTCTAGCCTTTTAATACATGATTTTTCTTATCTACCATGCCAGGACTCAACACAGGTAGTGATCTGCAAAAATTAATAACAGTATGCAGCATATGTCATAAAAATAAAAAGCTATGTATGTAAAATAGACTATATACATGTTCAAATATGAATGTGAACATTTCCAAGTTCGGGGGAAGTGAGTTGAAATTATTGAAATCATGCTGTTTCTTGTACAAAGTGAGTTAAAATATATTAAGATTACAGTCAAATGTAAGGGTAACTGGTAAGTTTTGGTTTTGTTTGATTAAAAGTAGACATCAACTGGTAAGTCTGGGTTTTGTTTGATTAAAAGTAGACATCAACTAGTCACCTACATTTGCCTTTATAATCAACCTAGAGAAACGGGAACTTCTAGAATACTTCATCTCATCTTAATATACATGTTTAATACAGGTCAGTGAATCAATTATATCCTAATTTCATTTTCCTGGCTATAAAGGGAGCTTAGCATTAATGTCTATATCTCAACTAATCACATTTTAGATGCCTAAAGTCAAATAACAAAACTCATACGCTAATTTGTGTGTGCAAAAGAGCCATTTCAAAAAACCTTCAAAGGCACACAGTGTCTTCAAAGTGGAAATGGCAAACAAGAGTTTGCTGACAAGAATACTTCTGTGACACAGAGTCAGCTATGAGAATAAACAACAAATAAAAACCATAATGGTGTAAAAAGTGGCAAATGACAGTTATAAATTCATTTAGGACTGAAGGAATTAAACTGAAAATTCAAATGAAATCAACAGCTCCTGGAAATTGTGAGTCTGAAGAGTAATGGTGGACAACATAAGGATTTATTGATAAGAAATTGCTCTGATTATAGGTGTTTAGTAGCATATAAGACACACAACCATATTCCACCTGTGGTGAAACTGGTGCTCAAAGAGAAAGAGATCCCATAGATCCTGTGTCATAGCTGTCAGCTGGTACACTCAAAATCTTGCTGTGGGGCATGAGGAGCACACCTTATTTGCAAAGTCAGTAATTTACTGTTAAACTAATTAAAATCTTAATTAGAATTAAATATTAACAATCTAGTCAAAGACACATTATTAGTTTGGTTACAACGATACTAACAGTTGTTCAAATTATATACAGGTTAAACTGATACAAGCTTTCTACTATCTATCCCTTTCTTTGGTGTTATGCTTTCCTATGGTTTTCATGTCCAAAGGTCATTGGATTGAGTTGGGGAAGGGATTTAGAGTTGTTGGTGTCCCAAGCTCTTTGCTAGAAGAAGTATAATGTTGATGATGGGATATCTTTTCCTTTGCCAGGAGACAAGTATGACATTTATATTTATGGTTATTTTTCACTTAATATAGGATCTGTTTGTGGTCACTTTTAATGTTTGCTAGCACATTCTATGTCTTGCTTTTGTCTTCTATAGAAGACATACTACACCTGAATTCATCATATATTCAGTGACTTACATAAACTGCAAGTTTGCATTTCTTTTAATATCAGTAATAGATATTTGTTGATTTTTTTTTAATATATATAGCCTTAGGCTTCCTCTATCACCATGTGCCCCTTTTCTTATTATATTATACCTGCATCCAGTACCCCTACTTTTGAGAACTCCGTCTTCCCCTACACTGTATAATGATGCCAAGGTCATATATATTTCATTCCACACAGAATAACTACTTGCTTGTTACTACTACCTACTACCTGTATAAAATTATGGTTAAACCACAGAATCATACCAAGCTAAATTATAATAATTAATAGCAGTACTTTAATTTATTAGTAGGTATCTACTTTATTTGATGGTATAATTATGAACAACAACAACAAAAAAGGCAAGCTAACATGGAACCATGAAACTGATCTTATTTTCTGCATCAGGTCACCTTTATCATGATCTGGACTGGAGGCAAACATGATCCATATGGGTGTGCATGACAGGTGTTGAAATGAAATAATATTTCTGTTGTTACAAGACAAAGACTTTGCATGCTTCATTGGCTAGTTCTAATAATGGGAAAACATATTGTATTTCCCATAGGTAACAATAAATCCACATTGACCAATAACACTCCTGTAGGCACATGAAAAGGATCAGTCCAACAACACATGAAAGCTTGTAATGGGAATTTTTAGCTAAGGATTCTCAGATTTGTGCTTTATTTGCTTTACTGTGAAAAGAATCTTTATTGTATAAGATATTGTTTTCTACTCCATATACAAAACTGATTATCAGATAAGGCTGAAAATTTTGTTTCTTGTAATTTAATAATTATCAACACTGCCTGGTTCTTGGATTAGAACTATCATTTCCTAGTCAGCTTTTCTTTTGTGATTCAGATCTGAAAACACCTCCAATTTTTACTCCATTGTTAAAAAACATGTCTATAGACCACATTCTCACTTAATTAATATCTCTGTATTGCATTTTTCAAACTTACTTTTATGATAATAAAAAAGCATCCTTATTATATCTTCAATATGTGATTACTTCTGCATAGTATTCCTCTGTGGATTTTTTACCTATTCATCATAGTGGTATGTTCATTTTTCAAGAGATTAATTCTTTCCATTATTGAATGTTTTCTCCTTTTAGCTGCAGTTTTATTTCCCACAGGTGTTCTTACAAACAGTGTATATTTTTAATATAGTTGTTGATTAAAATGGTGACTCAAATATTCTGTGAAAAAATTAAAATACGGACTGAGCGGTATTTGAGGGTTTTTTGTTTGGTTTGTTGTTTTTTTTAATCTGTTAACACTCTTCCAGACACTCAAACTGAACTTAAGTGTGAACCACTTTATTTTTTAACAGGAGATGTAAGGAGATGTAACAGAACAGTAAGATGTTTTAACAGGCAAGAACTGTAAGCAAAAAAAAAAAAAAAAAAAAATCCTTATGCTTATTGCCTAAACTAATCTTCAAATAAAACCTGATTTCTTTACTTGTCCTCTCACTCTTGACTTCCTGTCCTGGTTTGAGGTAAAACAGAACCAATTTTCTGTTCAGTAATTTTACTTTTTAGCTAGGTCTCTTCTAACTACTGAAATTAACAGCATATTGTGCGGAAACTGTTCACTCTCAGAGTGAGACAGTTTGTTATGTACCAAGTTGGATGGTCAGAAGCGGAAAAGCGTAGAGGGGTCACACCTGTGGGGAGGAGTGGACAGGACAGGTGACCCAAAACTGACCAACAGGGTATTCCATCCCATCTGCCTCATGCTCAGTATAAAGCTGAGGGATCAAAGGGTCAGCCCTCTTTCTTCAATGGCCGGTGTCCAAGGAGGACTCTGTCTGTTCATCTGCCTTTGATCATGATCCATGCATTCCTGAATCCAGATCTGGGATCCAGTTGCCATCTGTCACTGAGTCCAGTTTGGGACTTTCCCTATACCTGCTGGTTATGTGATCATCATCCTGGGAGCTTGGTATGGTTTTGCATGTATTTCACTATTTCCTTTTTATTATTTTGTTATTAATATTTCATTAAAGTAGTTCAGTTCCTTCTAAACTCATAAGTGTGTTTCTCTCTCCCCCATCTCTCCTTGGAGAGAGAGATAGGGGAAAGTGTCTGTTGTTCACCTCAGTGGCCAATCCAGCCCAAACCAAGACACTGCCGATTTAGGAATAACACATTTTTAACTGCATATAATTTGTGGATGAGCATTACATCACAGTTTTCTTATTCCGTTCCCTATTCATCTTCGCACAACCAACGATTCAGTTACTTATGTTGTGAAGGACAAAACTGGGAGAGTTTTACAGGTGCAGAGATTCCTCTGTGGGGTCTGCAGCTAATGGCATGCATCAATTTCAGGGACTTGGGGCTGAGTAAACAAAGAAACAGGCAAACAGACGAATAAGTAAAGGGAAGAGAAAGAAAAAGGAAAAATACTCTCCAGTGGCCAGCCATGAAGAACAATGGACGCCTCAGACAAGTCTCCTTCTCTGGACATCCTGTCTAGCACAGCACATAGTGATGATGATACTTTCTCAGTAGTACAATTACATTTTTCATTGAGACCCACTCAAGCTCCCCATTGGCAGTTTCTGTTTCACGTCTGTTGACACTGGTTGGAGAATACCTAATTAGGGCTGGATACTGCACACTAACTGGTCATTAAATTCTGTTTAGGTATATTACTGAGTAATAACAGATATTAAAAAGACTATTAATTTATTGTTATCTCTAGGCTTTCTTGTAATATGATTTTATAGGTGTGGTGGGTTAACTTTAGCAGCAGCCAGATGCCAGCTGCTCACTCATTCCCCCTCCTCAACAGAATAGGGGGGGAAATAAGATGAAAAATTTGTGGGTGAAGAGAAAGATAGGGAGACTGTTACCAGTTACCACCACGGCCAAAACAGACTCAACTCGTGCCATCCCTGCAGCTCCTCCACTACCAAAACCCTGCCATGTACTTCCAATACAATGGGCTAAAAGGTGTACATTGAACGGATCTTAGCACAGAGTTACAGACTAAAGCTACTAGCAAAAGTGTGAGGAGACAGGGAGACAACAGAGTGATTTAGCATCAGTGGCGATTGTTTTTTGTAAGAAATCCAGCATGATAAGGATTCACATTCTGCCAGTGCCAGGCCATGAGGGTAAGATTATTTGGGACACCAGGGTAATATACAGCAGCCTCAGAGTGTGGAGATGATAGATCATAAGGTTATAAATGAATGGTAGGCTACCACATTGAGGTGGAGGTCCCTTAACACTGCCAGGTTTAAAGCCCTTTAAGTGTGGTGCAACAGGTGTAGAAGCCTTTCTTTTTCCATCATGAGGATATACTGTGTTGCTCTTCCTTGCAGATCCAGAGACTACTGTAAGACAGTTTTTATTCGGTACATCAAGAATTAAATATTATTGATTTATCATTTCATTGCTTTAATTATTGAAGTAGAAGTTACTAACTTATTAATTATTTGAAAATTTAATTATAAAATTACTTTTTCGTCTGTTTTACCTCCGTCGTCTTTATCTTCTTTTTTGTGCTTCCTTACTACAGACTCATGTTTTTGGTTTTTTTTAACACAGATTAAGATAGCTTTTCTTTTCTTTCATATTCCAGGTAAGTGGATTTACAAATGAATTTAAAAGAAAGAGGCAAAGTCAAGAAAATGTAGGAACTAATTTGCTTTCAGCATAAAGGCAGCTCCTCTCTGTAGACACAGATACTTTTAGGAACTTTTAATGAGACTGCAGTACTGTGTATGTATTTGCTTTCAATTTATTTTGGCAGTAGTTGTGTTTTGATGCTAGTTTTTTCAGCATGCTGTGAGGAAGGAAGATGAAAGGCTTATACTACCTTTTATACAAGTAACAGTTACCTATTCTCTGTTCAAAATAATTTGTGCATTTTGGTCTAGAGTCTTTGAAAGAATAAAGTTTGCAAAATACTCTAAGGCATGTAGTTAATGTAAACAAGAAAACATTTAATGTAACATTTGTGGGGAGATACTTCATGAGCTTTATACTATTTTGTGTGCCAATTCTAATGCTTTTCATTTTATGTTGCTTCATTTTATTGAAATAATAAGGAGTGATCAATGGCTGGCAAAAGGATCGGTGTTCTTCTGAATCCCTTTTCCTTCACTTCTGATACTAATATTACAGAGATGAATGCATTTTAAGCTTCAAACCTCTTGGAGGCTGAGGGGGGAGGGAGTTAAAAAGGTTCTAAGGCTACATATGGATTCTGATGTCCTTTGCCAAGCTTTGATGCCACCACATGCTGCTTTGGCTGTTACTACTTGGGCTAACATCAGTCTATATCACTCTTAATGGCACACCTTCACTTCCCACCCCAAACCAGAAACTAGGTGCTCTGATCTTTGCTGCTGCTTCTCACTGCATCTTCCTTCAGGGACCTGAAGCTTATATTCCCAGATGCCAATTCCTCTGACTAGAAGCTGCCTGCAGCAACTGACTAAACGTTATTTGATTCAAATGAAGTCTCCATGCTGGCTGGCAGGATTTGTTTTCATGAACTGTCTGAAAGCACTTTGCATACTATTATATTGTGGTTTGAGAACGGATATATTACCTAGTGAATCTATGGCTGGACAGTTTTACTTTTATGCTTCACATTCATGCATAGGAAATGTCCAGTGCAGATTTATTCCTCACTGTATTTCAAAGTCTTTGTTTCTTTAGGTTTCCCATTTCCTTCTACACTGGGTAAATTCACACAAAATGCTAAAGGAAAAAAAAAAGAAACATTCCAAGATTCATTCTGTGAATTAATTTTCAATATGTGCTGCCGACTTCTGGTTTTGAATATAATAAATATTTTTCTCCTCAGAAGATAAAATGTTTCACTGAGAGTTAACTGTGTTCAGGAAGACTGACAGCTGAGGACAAAGTGACACTTCAAAGGACACACACTAAATAAAGTTAGGCTTTTCTTTGTGCAATATCTATTTATGTGGGAATAGATTTCTGGAGCAAAATTGCACCTGGACGTAACTGTGTGGAACATTAAGGGTTAAGCAGTTAAGCAATAGGTAGAAAACCTGAAAGTCAGTTAAAGGTGAGTTCAGAATTGAAGTGCACCTGAAAAAATAGCATGTGAATGTGGAGCATGTCAAGATAACAAGGTATACCGGTAGACTGAGTAGCTACCTGGAAGCTGTGTGAGGTCAAAAGGCCAGAATGCAGCTCATTGAGGAGAGACAAGTTGATTGCCACATCCTAATTTGTGTGCAGCAAGAAGTGCAGAGAGTATGTGCAATCATGTTCCTGGAAGAACTATTATTCTGAAGAAGACGTAGAAGACAAGTAGGGAAAGAAGGTTAAATAGTTGGGTGTCAATGGTAGAAGAACTTATGGCTTTTGGGGTCAGTCTAGAGATTTTATCATTTTATAGTACTGCGCGTATTGTAGCTTGAGCTATACAATATTTGTGTAAGTGTTGAGAGGTGAGGACTGGCTTTTTTTTTTTTCCTAATCTGCCCTGCCCATACTTACAGTGATAAAACTGAATTTAAGAGATAACAAAGTATTATTCTCTGAGTTGGTATTACGTATAAATCGTAAACGCTAGAGATAAACTTTACAACTTAGGCCTAAACTAAAAAGATTAGAAGTGGGAAATATTATTTAAAGCAAAAATTCTTTGGCATGGAATAGTTATTTTAAGTTGTACATCTGATACATCTGATTGTGTGTCTTGCTACTCGTGAATTGAGCCAAAGTATTCACATCTAAGTTTTAAACATTTCTAAACAAAAATGGGAATGCTTAAAACTTCAATTTTTATGACTGGAACAGGGGGTGGAAGAATGTATGTATTAGAGCAAATCAAAGCAGGCAGTTTCATTTGGAAGACCAATCATAAAATATTCAACTTTGATAATACTCAGGTTAAGTAGAGCTTGTAATGATACATAAATTGTGCATAATTGTAAAAGATTAAGGCTATTAAAATAAAGGATGAGCAAAGGATGACTAGAATGTCCAGCTGTCTAGTAATAACAAATACTTCACAGATCTTTCCTATTTATGGTAGTGCTGTCATAGGAGGAAGATTGGGGAATTTCCTCAAAGTCTGACAGCAAACTCTGACAGTTTGTTTTGCATCTCAGTCAGGGACAGGCAGGAAGGGAGCAGTACATGATGTGGTGTTAAAGGAAAGTCTGCAAGAAAGCCATTCGAAGGAGAGGCGCCTCTATAGATCCTAACCTACCACTCCTTTTTCCATGTTATGTCTATGTGAGCTTGTTTAACCATACATGTCACATTCGCTTCACAAACACATCAATTTCATACTGTGCCAGAGTGTGTTTGCTTCTAAACCCAGTCACTCCAGCTTGCTCTGGGAGAGCACTGAAAACTTTTCTAGTGATGTAAATCCCTGGCATGTTTATTTCTGCTTTTGTATGCAATTCTGTAAATTATTATTATATGTTTTTTAACTTACAAAACACTGAATGCAAGACAGCTTTAGTCTTGAACTTCAGCTACAGTCAGTGTAGCAATCTCACAACTCTTTCTTCAGTGCAGGTGGAATGCTCATTCAGCCTTGTACAGAAAAGCATTCTGCAAATGCGAATAAACCTAATAGAACTTATGCCCAACTTTAGCACACTGTCGCAACAAAAGAGATGGAAACATGTTAACTTTCAAGTGCCCTATACTGTAAAAGTATTCAAAATTTCTTGGATGAAAGTTATCTCTGTTAAAACCTGCTAGCCTAATGCTTTTTTTATTACTTGCAGGAAGCTAAATATCTGGGCTGCAATCCATGGCCTCAATCCTGTAGCAATAGCTAATGATTTTCTCCTAGATGACAGAGCTTGGACTGCCTGGACTATATATTAAGCTCCTCTGTCTAAATTCCACTTTGGTCTTTTCTATTTCTTCTTTTTTTCTTTTCCTTTTTTCTCTAATAGTACAAAAATTGTGATTTCTAGCACAATTCATATACTGCTTAACGAATCCCCACCATCAGCTTAGTATTACTGATTTGTCAACACAATTGTGTTAAAAACAGATTTCTATAAAAGCTTCTCTAAAAATTATTCCTAACTCCCATAAAAAGAAATATTTATATAGAATATTACTTGTAGAGCATCAGTGTATTGGGAGTCTTGCGGAAGATGCTGTATTTGAGGAGTTAGTGATCTTGAGCAAGACCTGACTGCCATTTTGGGCCTTGTGCTAAGGCCTGAGATACTCATATGTTAGCTTGAGTGACCACTATGTAACCCCAGGTACATAACAATAAAGGGGAACTTGCTGGAAGGCTCTGGATATGTACCATTCCTGGCTACATTTCCTAGATACCTGTAGCTAGATCTGCTCTGGTGGGCGTTAAGAAAAAGACCTGTCTAAGAAGATCTATAGTTCTGTTTGTTACACTAAATATAAAGAGCCACCGTACTATGTGTGAGGGTGAACCTCTCCACAGATGGAATCTGCACAAGGTGCTGTGGCTATTCCTCTGGGGTCCATCTGATGCTGCATAAGAGCGTGATTCCCAGCATCTGAAGGAATATAAGACTTAATTGTTATCTATATTTCTCTACCTATTTTCTATCATTTTATTACTATTTTTATTAAAGCAGTTTTGTTAGACTATTTGCTGCTGTGTCTTTCTTACTGAGATACAGAAAGAACCCTGCATCTCTCATGTTGCAGAACAATGAGTGACAACTGTCTGTTACTCAAAGCCTTTCCTCATAGGTTTTCCTGGTAGGTTTTTATCTTCCTGGAATAAGTTGTTTTGCTGTTAAGAAGATTGGCATAATAGGTAATCTTAAAGAGTGGAAGAATTTAGTTTCCAAACTCCAAAAATACTGTGTACTCATTACCAAGTGAAGGACCAAAGTTACAGCAGCTTATACAAGGTGATACGATGATAGAATCATCAAGGTCATTCTGATCATTTATGAAGGCCTTTCAAACAAACACAGGGGGAACCTGAAGATGACCGCTGAGTCTTTGCTGGGTCTGTGCTCTACAGTCTTTTGTTCGGAAACCAAGACAAAAACACAGCAGTGCACATCTCTTCCTTCGATGGATCCTACCAAGAAATTAATGTCTAAGCATAGACAACCCAGGTTCACATGCTAATGTAGTCTGTATATGTTTAGCTGATTATCAAGTTTTTAATGCAAACTACAATAGAAATTTCAAAAACCAAAAGTTATTTGGTTGTTTCTTATATTTAACATCAGTCCAAAAAGTGCCTTCCACTAACACCTGAGGGAAAAGTAGAATAGATTATGGTAATAGTGAACTCAGACACTCAATAAACTACTGCTACCACGTTCCTCTTGAAAATGCTGATAACAAAGAAATTCTGCATTTTCAGGTGAGCACTTTAAATATTGAGGGGGCAGGGGTAGAACTTCTCTGTCCTTTGTATGTCACTTAATCTATCCAGAATGTTGTCTGCCTTGCCTGAGCTGTTTTCCGAGGCTAGATGTATTTTGTATGGGATGATATGAGGAGGGAATTGTCAATAATAGAGCTTGGTTTTGCCTCTAAAAATTGGTTAACCACTTCCTCATGTTCAATCACTTGCAGAAGTGAGGGTCTATTTTTGTGTAATCTGTACTGTTCTACTCTTTCAGAATACAAGTTCTAGAGTAAAGCCAAATCTGAGTGTTTGCATACAAAGTTTCAGAAATACACAATTTTAACTTGATCATATTCTAAGTCTTTTTATTCATTGAACCCGAAAGGGACAGGATTCAATAGGACAAGCTATGATTAATAGTAGTTCAAAATGTGTGTAGGTAAAATAAGTAAATTTTTTGGTCCAAAGAACTATTTTAGCCCAAATATTATCACTGTATTGACTGATAGCTAGCACTTTCTTTTATCTCACCATTCAAAGGTAAAACCAACCAAACAAAAAGTAAAAAAAACCAAAACAAAATAAAAAAAAAACCAAACCCAAGCAACAAAAAAAGTTACATTCCACTCTCTTTGAATAGATGCAATCCCAGGAAAACTATGCTATATTACTGATCTATATTTATACCAGTTAGATGTTACAAACCACATAAGAAGTGAGGGCAAGCAGTGGAGAGTCATTCTTAAGAGCATTCTTAATGTAATTCCTAATGAACATATGGATAGGTATGTATGTTCTGTTTAAAGTTTTATTTTAATGGATCTTAGATATTTTATTGTATATATCTTGTCAGATCCATATCTAAGATCGATAAAAATACAATTTTCTTTTCTGAAATAAGGTCAAAATTAAGACATCATATATGATGGAGCTATTTGTTATCCTATATTGCCAGAGTAGTAAGAGTGGCAGCAGAAGTATCTAAGTATTACAATTTCCATTTGTGACCCAAAGAAAGAGTAATTCATCTGATCTGAAGTTTATTAATTTAATGAGACATATGGTACAAGTCTTCATTTCCTTACACTTCCCTGTATATGGTTTATTCCTTCACTCATTCACATGTAGGGCTGGATTATAAATGAACATTCTTCACCTGTATAGTCCATATTCTACTTGTACATAAATTTGATGATACCATTATAAATTACCTCTTTTTTAAAACTATTTTTCACTTTGTTATGGTCTGTGGATACATACTTTCTACGGTAATGATCAGCAAATTAGGTTAAATTAATCAGTTTTTTGGTTAAGGCTTTTAGAATGCCTCATCATATTGTTCACTGAAGCAGCACTGAGATGTAATAGTTCTGCATTTATGGTTAAGATAATTTAAACACCTTTCCATGGTTATACAATGTCTTCAGTTAGATTTTTCAGTTCCATCAAGTTCATAAAAATGTCAGGTAAAATAAAATGACAGATTTTGTTATAATGTTGAAAATTTCATCATAGCTCTATTTCACAGTATCACCCCTTCTTATCTCTCCTTATTACTCCTTTTTGGTATTATAATGTGAACAGTTAAATTAAAATAGAAGGAGGGGGGAATAAACCAACTTTGAAGTGCCTTGTTCCCTCCTTTATCACTCCCAGCTTGACTCTGGAATCAATATAATACAGTTTAACTGATTATCACTTGCAAATTGAGAAGAATATCACTTTACCATTGAAATTTGGAAACTTCTTAATAAATTTCCTTTTAAAAATTTGTAAGATGAGCTATGAAGCATACAAAAATATGACACATTTGCTAACGTAAACTAAAAGTTCTAGTGTAGCTAAATCAAAGACTCTCTCATGCTTGCCCCCTGTATAGTTTTGGGTGAGATGAAAAGGATCCTCACTGGATATGTGTTCTGCAGCCTCTAGATAGACTCACTTAAGTTACGTATCTGCTTTTGTTCCACTTAGTAGAAATCCGATGCCATAGGAAGTCTGTAACATTAACAAACATCATCTGGTCATTGATGCATACTAGAAGTAAAAGCAACAAAGATTGCCTAGGAAAAATGAGAGTTAGAATGCTGAAAAGTCCCAGCAGTAAAACAAAATAAAACCAGTCTTTGTTCTGAGACATCACCTTCAGAGACTGCTGGAGCAGGACTGAAGATTTGTTTGATACAGCTTTCCCAGGTGTCCTCTGTACAAACAGAGAAATAATCTACACTTCAAGTAAGTATAAGAATTCAGCTGAAGTGGAGAAGTCCTGTTTTTTTCAGGGTAGTTTCATACTGCACCACAAGGAGATGATAACTGTCTCTGTACACACTCTGTGGACAATTCCAATCCAAAAGCGAGTTTTGGAAACAATGCAGTTGGCAGATGTCTGGATCTTGACCCTTACATGGAGTGCTGTTTCCAGGGAGATGAACTGGGCTGGGAGGAACAACATATTAGGAAGAGAATCATGCATGGGGTGGAACAACCTATTTGGAGGGGACCTAGACAACCAATGGGGAAACCAACTCCATGTTGTGCTTCTGCTTATAAACTCTTTAAATAGAAAAATGAGGTCTGGTGTGGAAAGAGAGAACTACTAAATTGAAACATCCTTGGAAATGTACCTACAAATGCATAGGGATCCTTAAGAACCAGGATAGATATACCAAAAACTTGTAACAATGTGCAGCTGCACAGCACAAAAGAACATTAACTTTCTGCTCGACTTTCTGCTCAACTTTCATGGAATAGCAATCTCCCTGATTACAAGGGAAGTTAAGACTAAGTGAAGGTGACTGTAGGGGAGTGAATGAGTGTGTAAAAAAAACAGTTAGGCTAAAAGCTTTCATTTTATTTGTTCTTAAAAATAAAAAAAAAAATGGTGGCCAAATCCACTATAGATTGTGAACTCCTCTGCCTCACCCATGACAGAAAATAAAATGTTATTTTGAAGATAAAAAGGGAGTACAAGGCACCAAGGACCTGAAACTATGTTGGGAGTGACACCTCAAGGTAGTATCAGAAGAGAAGTTCTTTGTTAGACAATTATTTCTCCTGTCCCTGACACTGCAATACAGTATTGGTCCAGGATTAAATGGAGAGATGGTTCATGACAATTCCATCTGTATTATGAGTAGAACTTCCTGTTCTCTTTCCAGGGGATACCCATTATCTAGGTACAGCAAATGAGTTACAAAGCTGGGCTGTAAAAAGCAGGATTATACAAAAAAAAAAAAAAAAAAAAAAGGCGGCTATTATTTTTCCTGCGGGGTCTCTGTGTAGGCAAAAGGATGAATCCGAGCAAAAGCAAAAATGAAGAGATTCTGGGTATGGGTTCAGGACATTTGTAAGGTTGTGATTAGATACTGAAGGTGAACAGAAAAATCATGCTGAAGGCAATTGTTCAGGACTGTAAGAAGAGTTAAAACTGGCCCTATTTAGCAGTCTTCTAAACTCTCCCATCAAGATGATCTCTAATTCCCTAACTTATATATACCTGTGTGTGTATACACACACATATAAATATTTATATGTATGCTCTGTTGTGACAATACTGAAAAAGGAGTCAAGTTCAAGCTTCAAAAATTTGGACAATTTATTTTAGGAGAGTGATTCTCTGCCCCTACCAAAGTGTTCAGGTATTTCATCGTTCCATTTCAGTTCAACAGATTGGATTATAAAATATTTTGGGCCACATTCTCACTATTTAATCCTGCTAACTCTGTATTTCTCTCTGAATGTTGGTGGAATACCCTAGATTGTGAGAAAAGTCGTTGAAAAAGGCTCTGAAGCATTTTGCAGAGTGTATGTATTAACTCTTTAGTAGTCCATTAGGGCAGTTGTGTCTTTTAAGAGCCAATAATGTTGGAGACTAAGTATGGAATTTTACTATAATTCATGCTTTAAACTTCTTTCAGGCTACTTTCCCTCCTTTTACTGACTGTCTTTATCATCTGGCTATAAGGGTTGTCCTCTGTGTAGGAAATATTGCCTTCTTTTAGATCTATTTATTGTTTTTCACCAGTAGAAGAACTTTATAGTACTACAAAATTGCTTGTTTATACTTACCCAGCTGTAGCTACCTATTTTCCCTTTATGAGATTATTTGTGAAACAGCCTCCCATCAGTAAAAAGAGAGAAGAAATGGCAAAGAGGAAGCACACATCAGAAGATACCCTGAAGGGGGAAAATACAGTATAAGGAATGGACAGTTAAACATCCTTTGGCAACACTTAAATCACAGCTATTATTACAGGAGGTAGAAACACTTTAGAAGGCAACAAAACAGCACCTAACAGTTTCAAGACAAAAACTTTCCCTGTGAAGACCTTTCAAGACTATATGGACAGTAGTCTGAGAAAATCACCAAAGTCAAGATTCCCAGGATGAATTATGGGATAAATAGAAATAGTACATTGTATTCTTGAAATATATTCATGACTGCTAAATTTCAAATAACAAGCAACTCTGTGAAAGAGGCAGAGAAGCTACCTCTGGAGACAGTATTCTTGCTGCTGGATAAAGCCGAGTGCCAGATCAAGCCTAAAACAATAGACGCATTGCAGGCAGCCAAAATGAGAGAAAGAGAGAACAAGCCAGGAAAAAGCATACAGCATAGGGCATAGACCTTGTTCATGAGCACAGCAAATGAATGGAACTTGAATGAACTGGAAATAAATTCACAATATAAAGCATGGCACTCAAATACTTCAGTGCATTTTTTGGAAAGATTATACATTATTTGAGAAATAATTCAAGAAAGACTGCTCTAATTTACACCCATTATTATAATGACTATTGGCTTTAAGACTACTTTTGTAAGGATAGTGATACTTTTTGGAAAATATTTTAAATCTCAGAGACTACAGAAACAAAATCTGTTAGTAAAAGACCTACTTTTGTGAATCTCTAGGAAATGGAATTTTAAAATTTATCTCAGAGTTTATGTTCAAAATTAAATTCCCAAAATAACTGAATCAACAGATTTTTAAAATTTATTTTTTTTTTTTAAATCATTCAATCCAACTAATAGCTTTGTGATTTCTATATTAGATCAATATTTACAGGTAGCAGAAGTAGAAATTAAGAGGCTTGCAGATGAGGAAGTGTATCAGCAAATCTAAATCATAAAGCTTCTGAATACTATTTCCAATTCTGTAAGTCATATCATAAACTATTAATCTATCCCCAGACTCACCAGAAATTCTGAATATTTGAATTTATAAAATGCTGACACTGTTTATTTTTTCAAATGTTTAAGTGCAGATCTAACAATCATGAAGGACTTCCAAACTGTTCGTTTAACTGAATCTGATTAATTCATAGCAGGCCACAATTTTTCTTAGTTCTCTTTTTGTTGCAGATATAGCAGAAAGAGCTGTTCATGCTTCCCTTGTTACTTCCAACTGCACTTGAGCTTTTCTTCTCCTATTTCCATCCCTACATACTCAGTCAATTTTTCAGTATTCCTTCTGGGTATCCCATTCTCACTTACGCCTCCTGTACACTTCATTTTTTGCACTTGAGCTGTCAGGTGTTCCCTAGCTAGCCAACCTTCTTGACCTTCTAGTCAACTTGACCTTCTGCCCAGTGGTATGTTCCATTCTTGTGACTGAAGGATGTTGTCTAGGATCTCTCCTTGACCTCTTTACTCTTCAAGGCAGCTTCTCATAGGAAATGCCAAACAGATACACAAACAAAATGAAACCCGCATCCTTCAAGCCCAAGTTTGTAATTCCAGTTTTTGTTTAGCTAACTTCTCTCAGTAGCCACCACTGTCATCTCAGTAACACCACCATCTTTTGGTTGCAGCAGTCAAGTTGTTATCAAAGCATGATCTTGAAATAGTCGATAGTAATTACTGTTGAGAGGCCATGGTTGTGTTCTCACGGATGAGGAGGATTCTATCCTTGAATCCGTCAAGGATGAATCAGAGAAAGTACTCCTAATCAAGGAAATCAAGTATTGTTATCATTTTTGAAGAGAAACAGCCTGGGGCAGATGGGCATACAGACCTTGAAAAGGCTATTAATCTACATGTTTTGAAAAGTTTAGCCAACTTGGAAGAAAAGTGAAAATTCTGAGTGTCCTAAGCTGAACTACCTTCATTATAATACTAAAAATCATACCCATAGGTCAAGAAGACCCTAGTTCAGGTGAAGACCCTTCCTCTGAGTATGTGTAGTAGCTATAACTCGATTGTGGAATCATATGTAAATTACTGACCAATCAAATATAGATAAGAGGTACTAATATGATAATGATTTTGTAAAATTTGTATATAAACTGCTCGGAGAGTCTTGTTTAGTGTGCTTGATTTGTGAGAAACCACTGAGCACCGGCCTTGCGCAACTCTGAAATAAATAATCAATGTCTCATCCTGGTGTGTGAAATTGGCTGTTGCACACCAGGTAACAAATCTGATATTTCAGGCAACAAAGTCTGTCATAAACCTTAATATCCCCAACATTTTTGTTCTTATTCAAGAGTGGTAAAGTTCTCATTTAATCAACTTGTTAATCATCAGTGTCAAACAATTATCTTTGACATTTCTGCATAAATCTTCAAGATTGCTTATGTTCCTTTCCAGGAAATGCTGTGGTGATCAAAGTCTCCCATGAAAACCAGAGCTTGTGACCAGCTTTGCTCCATCACTCCAGACTCCTTTCCTCCCCCCACTTTATTACCTCCTCAGGTTACACTCAGTCCCGTTGGTGAGGCAACTAGTGGTGCAGTGTGTGTGTGTGTGCGTGTGTGTGTTGGGGAGGGTATGGTTAGTACATAGCATTTTTTCTTTGCCAATCTTTTCTTTTCATGCTTATTCTCTGCTCCAGCACAGGCTCTCTGCAGGCTGCAGTTCCTTCAGGAATATCCATTTACTATCCTCTGACTATCTGACTTATTTTTTCCTTTCTTAACACCTTTTCCCCAAGGCAGCACCACCTTCGCTGAGGGGCTCAGCCATGCCCTTGGGTGGATCAGTTGGAGCTGTTTGGAACCGGCTGTGTCCAGCACAGGGCATCCCCGGCCTCTCCTCACAGAGGCCGCCCCTGAAGCCCCCAGCTGACAGCACTTGGGTACCCACAGTCAGTACATCAACAAAGATATGCAGTCTGAGTAAAAGTCAAAGTAATGGCTACCAGTATCATCTGGAGATCAGGTAGAAGGTAATGTATGGACTATTGGACTCAACACTCATAAGTGGGTATGTGAACTGAAATAGGAAAAGGAAAATATGCTGCTGGTCCTTCAGTCTCGTACGTAAGGTTGGATTTGAGAAATGTTAACACTAGTCATATAGACAGACTAAAAGGAATTTTAGAAAAACAAAACTAAACCTAGTAAAAATTAGATACTGGGGCATTTATTAACCACATTAGTTTCACAGTTTTCTAATCCACATTGAGAATATTTGTGTAAATACACATGAAAGAAAAATATTATTTGAGCCAGTAATACAGTCTAGGGGAATTTTTTTAAAAATTCTGTACTAGGTTGTACATTAAAGAAATAAAATTCAGAACTCGGCAACTTTGAAATTCATCTTATGAACATTTATGCCCTCTTCTCAGCATTGTGGTTGTTTTTATGTTTGTTTGAAAAGAAAGAAAGCTTGAGAAAAAATGTACACACAGATTGCCTGCTAAGCTGTGGAAACATACAGTGGAGGAAAACTGTGCTGATCCTGGACGTAAGGCATACAGATATGACAAAATCACTATTCCCCAAACTCCAAACACATTCCTTAGTCATTTGGCACTACTTCTGTCAGGCTTTTTTGTAACCTATGTGTTTAACATCTTATGTGGGACATAGTGAAGATGGAATTCCTAAGCCAATGGGTTGTTAGGGTAAGCGGGAAGCAAAACAGAAATAACTAATAAAAATTATACAAGAACTGGTTTGTTTTGTGAGTTACATTTTGGGTTTTTTTACATAAAAAAGACATTGATATCCTGTTGAAAATCTAACAGCTGTAAATTTCACAAGTAACTGGAGAGGGAGAAAAATTATAGAACTTAAAGGTGTCTGTTCTTTAAAACATTTTTTTGAAAAAAACCCCAAACCTGTGAGATATAAATTTATTTTCATTTTAAAGGGACTTGCCTTATGTTTGAACTCCAGTTGGGAACACAGCCTCAGGGTGAAAATGAAATGAGTTTGGCATGCCATTATGATGTGTACAAATTGACAAAAACCTGTATTATAGGAATTCAGGACTTATCAACCAAATCACATTTCAGTGTTTCTTCTGATTTGTTATCCAAAATCATTATTCCTAAAGTGTTACTTTATTATTTATTTTCCATAATTCTCCTTTATACATATTTCTTTTTTTTAGAACCAGCTCAATTCAGTGTCGTTTTGGTACAGCAAAATGTACAGCAATATGAAGGACATGTTAGAGAATGCTCAAGAAACAAAAAATTAGGTTATATTCAAGCCTGGGGGTACAAATTTTGTTAATGGAATAAGGAATAGCACAACATGGGGTTTGAAATTTATCTCCCAAAAGACACTTGCCCCTTTACTTTAAGATCATCAGAGATTCCAAGAAAAAAAAAAATGTCACAGGATCTGTCTCCATCTATTTAAATAACTCATTTTCCCTTGTTCTTCCAGGTCTTTGATGCCTGTCTGCAAAATCAATTTTGCTAAAAAGGCTCTTCACAGGGAGAAAACAGAAAACAATAATGCTGATACAGTTAACTCTATTGTGTAAAGGAAATTCTCAGATGCATATATTGTCAGCTTCAGAACTTTATCCGTTTTGCTTTATACTGGTTATCGTCAAGATTTTTTTCTTTTGTTTACAGCCTAAATCTTAATGGCTATGTGTTTTATACCATTTTGCCCAGGAAAACACTCCAGGCACTATATTGTCTTCACTACACCTGCATGACATTTGACATGGAGTGTTCTAGCTGATGGTGTCTGTCCTACTGCCCTTACAGCATCTTCAACAGTGTGTCTTTACCAATTGTCATGTGCATGTCTACCACATTTCTTCTATTATTCTACTATGCAGATGTAGGTTGGCTAGGGACCAACCTATATGTCCTCAGTAGCCAAACACAAAGTTTGGAGCCCTGCACTTCTTTTCTTCTGACATCTCACTTCTCCAATTCTGATGTCTTTGTCCTGATTGTAGGCTTTCAGGTTGTTCACCTTCTTGCCCTTGGTTCCAGGGCTACCCCAGCCTAACCATCTGATAGTCAGTATCTCACATAAATATGACCTCATTTTTACAGAGGAGGCATGATGCTCACAAGCACACTGCTTTCAGAAGGAGGGGATTACATGGCCCCAGTCTGCCTTCTGAGCAGTAGGATCAGAGTTGGCATCAAGCCAGCCTGAGCATCATTATAAAAAAGTATTTTGTCTGTGCAACAAAGTTTATGAAAAAGGCATAAGGTTGATGCCTACATAGGTAGGGACAAATCAAGAATAATTAGATGCTTCAAAGGGAAAGATAAAAAGAATAAAGTGAGCAACACACAGACAGGAACAAAACAAAAGTCTCAAAGGAAGATGTGTAAACAAAGTTTAATTATCTGATGTTTCCTACAGGCTAAGACCAAGTACCTGTGGTGTTATATGAACTTAGTTTCACATCTGTGGATATCCAAGTTCACAAGAAAATGTCAGACCTACACTGCAGGGATAGTTATGCCTCATTACTACTTTCTTAAACAACGTCTTAGGAAAGGGTCTTAGGATCTGTTTTGCACCAGGAGGTGCTGGTTCATTATGATCCCAGTAGAAAGGCACTTAGAATTCATAAGGTATCACTTAAAATGCTGTTTATTAGAGGTAACACTCTGCAGCAGTACAAATACTCTTATATACGTTTAGATGCTGGAAGCCCTGAGTGGCGCAGCGTCAAACAGGACTTCTTGTGCAGCACACTGTGCCGACCCTGCCCATGGCAGACATTCTCCCCTTTCAATCATTCAAGCTATGATAGGATTTTCTTACAAGGGAACAACTTTTTTATCATCTCTACAGTCAAAACAGAAAGGATGTTCCCATGAGAACCTCTTGCCGCACTGTTAGATAAAGGCAAGGCAATGCAGGTGGCATAATTGCTGGTACCAAGTGGGAGCTGCCTGCAGGTTCCTCTGTTACAATGATCTGGCTGAGGTTATCCATGCAGTACAGAACAGCACAGACTTGAAGACTACGTTGTAAATGCAGCACAGCACAGGCCTGGGCTTGCTCAGGTTAACTGTATTGTATTGCTAACTCCTTGACATACAGCGGTCTTCCAGTCAGGATCACTACAAGATCAAAGAAAATCAAAGTTCTGAGAACGCCTTGAAGGTATGTCTCCATTTGTTGATGTTCTTAATGAAAGTAAATGAATGGTGAGTGTAGAAGAGAGAGAGGAATTTCTGTTGGTTCATCCTTGTCTTTAACCAACAGTTTGATTTCTAAGCAGCCAGAACATGCTTGCTGCATATTTCAGGCTGGCAAATTTACCAGCTGCATCTGCTGCTAGACACTATTTGATCTGAAATCTGTAAATTACAATCAGATTGTTCAAACACTTATTTCAGCCAGAAAGCCAACTGATATCTGATTTGTCAACCCCACTCAGTTAAACATTGTGTCAAAATAAACCACAAGATGATTTGCTCCTACAAAATGTATTTTGATTTCTTTTTAGTGAGAATATAACCTCTTCTATTGGCCACTTCATTATAGTCTTGCAATTGAGAATTTAGCTGTTATTGGAAGAACTAGAACATGTAATTTGCAAATCAATCATTGAATTACACTCAATTTGAAATAGACTTGATTTAAAATGCATTGCTTGTATACAGAAACTGGTGGATTAAAAATGGAAGATTCTTAGTTAATGAATAGTGGTTCACGTTAATACTGTATAGAAAGGTACAATATTTCTGTCAGTTCTTCCCACTTTATCTAGTTTATCTATTAATGAGTTTATAGATGTAACCTTAGATACAGTAATCATAACTCAGAGGTTTTCTTGAGGAGATAACCTATGACTATCATCAAATATTTAGCTTCTTTTTGTTTTATATAGGATAGTTGTCATTGTCTTCTTGGACAGAGCTTTCACTTGGTTGTATTAAAATACATTTCATTGAATAACTTTCTAATGAAGCAACCCAAATCACTCCTTAGCAGTAACTTGTCCTCCTCTTTATTTGTTACTTTACTGATCTTTCTGCTTTCTTGTGAGGACAGGCTGAGAAAGCTGGGACTGTTCAGCCTGGAGAAGAGAATGTTCAGGGGGATCTCATCAACGTGTCTAACTACCTGAGGGGAGTGTGCAAAGAAGACGGAGCCAGTCTCTTTTCAGTTGTTCCCAGCAACAGGACAAGAGGCAATAAGCGCAACCTGAAACACAGCAGGATCCTTCTGAACATCAGGAAACACTTTTGTACTGTGACAGGGACTGAGCACTGGCACAGGTTTCCCGGGGAGATTGATCCTTGGAGATATTCAAAAGCCATCTGGACACGGTTCTGGGCAATTGGCTCTAAGGTGGCCCTACTTGAGCAAGGGTTGTGGAACAGATGACCCTCCAGAAGTCCCTTCCAACCTCAACTATTCTATGATTCTGTGATTCTGTGACTAATAATAATTAGACTCTTAGTATTTTAATTGCACTTCTATTATGCAATTTGATTTTATCTTGTAAATTATATGTATATTTTTGCTTATCCTTTATATGAGGTGTGCTTCCTCCATGCCCATAAATAATGTTTTGAGCATTGGAAAGAGAGTTTGTTATTTGATATTGGGTTCCTTGATGGCACTAGATCAGAACTTTTTTTCTGTTTTTCCCTGTTACCCACACCAGTCATTCATCAGAAGTTCCTACATCCTGTGCAGCAGTCATATCTTCTGTCCAGTCAGGAGTTTTATCATGTCTACATGTCTACATGTCTACAACAAGCAGTTGATCCTCAATTTATATTCTTTTCTATTTTTTGTGGTTTTCAGATTGTTCTCCATCTAGTGGATGTTAGGACTAAATTAGGCTGCTTAAATAAGACATTCTTTGTTACCAATTATCATTGATTCTTCATTTGCCAAAATAATTGACAAAAAATATTTGACAAAGTATGTCGGGATATTTTTATGCATTCTAAATAATTCTTGCCTTCTACTGATTTTGTAAGGTATGTATGTCATTTATTTTGAACTTTAAAAATTTTGGGGAATTTACATGTACAAACATTACTGCAAAGCTCCTAGTCCAGCTACTTTAGATGTCCTACAAAAATTATCTGTGGTTGGTCTTTTGAAAGTGTTTAATGTTGGTACATTATCCCACACTCTCCTTTGTAGAAAATGATAATTTACAATTCAATCCATAGGATACAGGATGAATGTATCATTTTAAATATAAGAAGGACATACCTTTATCTTTTTGACATGCTGTGTTTATTTTTGCTCATGTTTTCATCATTGTTTCTATATATTCGTCACAAATCTTTCCTGTTCTTCAAAAATTCAGTACTATGTCATTGAACAACTGTCCCTGTTTTTGATTTAAATTTGTTTTCAGTCAGTTATACTCCAAAAAAGTTACACTCCAAAAAATTTTACTGTTCATTATTCTTATTTCTAGAATACAAAAAAAAATCCTGAAATGTTAATGTCTTGTGGAATGGAAGATTTATTAGAACCAATTGGTTATAATTTTCAGAATAATTTCTCACTTTTGATATTCTTTCAAATTTATGTTTTCATTCCAAAATAATAAGAAACACAATATCTTAGTAAAACCTTTGAAAAAAGCTAAAAACCAGAATTCCATGACAGCTTCAGGAAGCCTCTGTTGAGGTCTGGAGTAGAGCTGCTGTCTACGTCATAATCTACAGGTTGCAACAAATGGATATGATATATATTGTTGTGCAAATACTAGATTACTGTGACTGAAAGTGTGTGTATAATTGTATTTTTTATTTAATATCAAAGCAAGGACATAAATGCATCTGTAGACATATGGAAATAATGCAACAGAAGTTGAGGAAGTGAGAAAACCTACCAGTGCAATCATTTCAATGTAAGTCTGATTCAAGTCCTTTTCAAAATTTTATCTTAATTTAGGACCTTTTAACATTTGCTATAGCTTAAGATTTACTCTTGACATACTGGGGCATGGAAGTCATAAAAGAACCTGATCTGGGATCTTAATTAAACACCTCTGTAGGATGACAGAAGATGCCATACCTGCCCTACTGTAACAAACAGAATAATAAACAGTCTTGACTAGAAAGCTTGCTGACATCTGCAATATATGTATATATTAAATCCTTCCTATATTGAATTTTTGTTTCTTATCATCCACTTAAGTTTTATCAATAGCCTTTTGATTATGAGTCTCAAGATGTATGCCATAGAGGTTAAAACAAGAAGATCAAGGAATTAAACTTTCTTAACGGTTGCTTCAAACTTTCCCTTCAAAGTAGTTTTGAAATCAATATACTTCAGAAATAAAATAAAAAACAAACAAACAAACAAAGAAACCCAAACACATTGCTTCAATAATAGTAATAATAAATTCACATAATGATGTAGAAAAAATTTGCCAGTTTTCAAATTTCACATTACTAAGCTTTATGTTAAATTTAATAGCTACATTTTTGAAACCTTGTCAAGTACTTGCAATTTAAAAAAAGAATCTACCATACAAAGTCAGCATTTCATAGCAGTGGTGACTGCTACTGACCTCTATTCTGCAGGAAAATATTTTCCAAAAGGAAAATTTCCAAGGGTCTTGTAGTCAAAGAAGATTAAAGGAACCCTTTATAGTATATTAGGGGAAAAAAATCCTAGTAGACCTAGGGCAACAATGAATATATTAAAGCATTAAGTATTCAACAACCTTTTCCTTATTGACAAGGAAAAAATTGTCATGTCTTCAGGATGTTATTGTTATACACTGAAGTATGTCCTGCAGGGTATGAAATCCCTTATAGAAGATATTAAATTTAATTTTTTACATATATGAATGATAAATGAAAAATGTAGAGAACAAGATATCATATAGTTTATCTTTTTTTAAGTAACTAGGAGTTGTAAAAAATGTTGAACTATGTATTTTCAGAATGTCATCCAGGAGGTTTTCTCTTTTATCTTTCTTTTTTTCCTGCAAAGACAGAAACCAAACCAAACAAAACAAGAACGTAATCCAATAACTTCTTTATTTTATTTACCAGTCTGTTCTGTATATTTTTTCCATGAAAGAAAGAGTGTAATGCAATTTTCTAAATTTGTGCAAGGCCATCACTCTCAGCCTTCACACTGCCTTTGTTGCTACACTTATAAATAACTCAAAGATCTCTGGGACCTTCCATCTCAGTCTTTTAATGAGATGAAGTCTTAGTAACTAAATGAACTGTATTCTCTCTAGCTGTTTGTTGTGGTCCTGTGGAAAGTAAAATATCTTTTTCAGTTTAAACACAGAGACATTTTAATTGTATCTATCAGTCAAAGTGACTTTTCCTTTATTCTTTTTTGAAAGCATGATGTTATTTATTTTTATATTAATGATAGTTTTGGAAGGGATGTTGTATGCATTTCCTTCCACCTTAAGATTGCCCAGGATTCCATTTTCACACTCTCTGAAAGACTACTGTATTAGCAGAGGACGTTTAAATCTTATAGAATTCCTATTGGAATTCCATAATGATGGAAATGGCATTGTTCAGTCCCTGAAGACTGTGATTACCTAAAAATTTCACTATATTTTTTTAACTCTCTTATGAGTGTAGGTCATGACTGAACACATTTTATAGATGAATGAGTTAGCATGCAAATAGATTAAGAGTTCATTTAGTGCTATACAAAGAGTACAAGCAAACCTGAGACTAGACTTCTTCTATAACCCAGTTCAGCACCTGAAACAAACGGAGAACAAATCATGAATTATGGACAGAGATGAAACCACCAAAACAGGTACATTTCTTTCCTTTTTCCTGAAGGCTCCATGGATGTGAGTGTGCATGTTTAATCATGATGAAATTGTGTATGTTTTGCTTTATATGATGGCTAGTGCCTTGGCACATGACAAATGCATGTCCTAGCATATGATGTGAAAGCATCATATTCACAGTTTGAATGGCCCCAGAATAGGTTTCATTGGAAGTCTAATTTATGAGCATACTCCTTTTGGGTACTGGAATTATACTATAGGCACAAACGTTACAATGTATCGACTATTACAGCTTTTACAGCTATAAATCTATCCTTTTATTTCAGATTAATTTCTTACATTTTTTTTGTCTTTATCCCTTTACATATATAATTACACTTATAAAAATATTAGATTATAGTATGAAACACCAGTATACAATATATCTTACATGATTAAGAGAAACATTTTCTGCAATAATATGCAGTATTGCCTAGAAAAATCAATATCATCACAGTAAATGAAAAGCTAAAATAACCCTATGAAAATGCATCAGTATCCTACAAGAAGAGTGTTTACATTTCATGTCAAACATTTTGGCCCTTATGCCCTCTTAATGGATGTTCTAAGCTCAAAAATGAAGAGCGTAGATAATTAGTTTTAAAAAAAAAATTACACACAACAAAACACTTGAACTTGAATAGAAAGTCTAAAATAGTCTTCAGGTCAGAAGATACATCTTTTATGTCACAAGTAGATACTATAATCTTACAAAGTTTATGCACACAGCTTCAAATAACATATTTTCTGTATGGCAGCTGAGGTTACCAAAGTTCTGCAGACTCAAAAGTTTACAGCAACATGAAGAACTGTTAGAGAATCTGAACTATTGTATAAAAACTGACTCTCTCTCATTTTGTATTAATTGGTTGTAATGTACTGATTATGTCATTAGTCTGTTTCTCATTATAACTTTCCAAGAAATGTTCTATTATCATTTACATGAGTATAAACAACACAGCTGCAAAGAAACATTGAGTCAAGTTAAGTATCTTTCTGTTATCAATGGCAGGTTGCTGTGCCAAACTATATTTAAAGACCTTCATTCATGACCATTAATCTTTGATCTTAAATAAATATATTTGACTTCAGTGGACCTTATTTAAGGACTGACATATTTAATCTGTAAGTTTGGGTTTTTTTCCAAATGCAGATGGCACATTATACTATTTGACATCTATTATTCTCACCTAATTTACATTATTTCTAAAGAAACCAGTTCTCAATTTTATTCCATTTTCCAAACGCTCTGGTCAAACTTGTGTATCTTATTTCGATCCTTAAATTTCGTTTTTCTGGCAAAATGAATTGTGTGAACTGCTAAAATGTGCTCATCAATGGAGTTTGAAGAAATACAGAAGGCAAGTTAATTCAGTCTTCTTGAAAGGAAACTTGTATTTTGTTCCTTAGTAGATGTTCTACACTGGAGAGTGTGCAGGGTTCTTTCCAGATCTCAGTAAGAAAGGCAAAGAGGCAAAAGTTGTAATATAACTGCAGTAATAATAATGCAATAGAAATAAGAAGACAAATACATATCACAAGTAAATCTTACAACCCTTCAGATGCTGGGAACTCCTCTTTCATGCAACGTTGGATGGACCCCTGGTGGACATCCACTGCATATTGTTCAGATCCCATTCGTGGAGAGGTTCACTCCCTCTGCTCCTTGCAGTACTGTGGTTCTTTATATCTACTGTACCAAACAAGACTATCCATCTTTTTTTAAAAGAGAGGAGCGCCATCTCCTTCTTAATGCCCACAAGAGCAGATCTAGCTACAGGTATCTAGGAAATGTAGCCAGGAATGGTACATATCCAGAGCCTTCCAGCAAGTTCCCCTTTATTGTTATGTACCTAGGGTTACATAGTGGTCACTCATGCTAACATATGGGTACCTCAGGCCTTAGCACAAGGTCCAAAATGGCAGTCAGGTCTTGCTGAAGATCACTAACTCCTCAAATACAGCATCTTCCACAAGATTAGCAATACGGTAGAGATACTCCAAGAAGGCATAGTACTCCCTTTCTTTTTCTATTAAGATTGGCCATAGCAGTGTTCTCTCCCATATCGTGCAGTGTGGATTTGCAGAGCTCTCTCCCAGTTCTGGCAGATTTTTTCTTCCATACCTTTTGTTCCCATCACCTTCTCTTTTATATTCTGGAAGAACACGTGTATTGTTAGTATCTTTATTTCCCATGTTTGTTTTGTGTGATCATTTTACTTTCCTGTGATATTCTAGATTCAAATTTACAGGAATGTTTGTACTGCTAAAAAACATTTGTCATGGAGAGATCTCAGGCATTAGAAGTCTCACTTTTCCTGTCTCTCATTTGTAGTTTTCTGCCTCATTCTGCATGGACTGGTCCAAATAGGTCTCCCCATATCTTGTGCGCATAGTCCAGGGGATATCTTACTTCATGAACTACTACCAAAATGTGGAATGAATGAAACTGAGTTAAGTTTGAATCAATTATACCCAAAAAGCCTTTGAAACCTGAAAACTACCTGTATGCTGTCACGCTTCAGGATCTGGAATGTATGCTCTTAGCATTATGATAAAAAGGTGCCACTTTGGTGCTTTATCATGTTTTCAGATGGTTTTACTTAATCAAATACATATTGAAAAGTAGTATTTTTGTCTTAGTAACAATAAGTAAATATGTAATCCTAGACACGAGACAAGGTCAAGTACGATGTTACGTGCTAGTATGTGGCTAGCAGTGTAGGCACAAGAAAGTCCATGACCTCACGCTCTTGAGTTTGGCGATGCCCTCCCTGTAGTAAATGCATTCAGAATTTGAATGTGGATGTATCTCATAAGCCTTAGAAGAATTGTATTCTACTCAAATGTGGGACAAGCAGTAATTAAATTAATGAAGTAACTATCTTCCTTGTTTACAAATACCCCTTTGCAAAGAGCATGAGGGACATTGTTACTGCTCTTTTTCCATGTCCAAGGCATTGTCTTTGGTATCTCAGCACAATAAAAATTGTAATCCAAGTTGCTCATTTGTGCCACAGCATAAGATTCTTTTTTTTCTTTTTTTTTTTTCCTCCCAGTCATTTCTTTTCATGTTTATTTACATGGGAAATAATTTGAAAGAGATTACCTTAGTTTCATTGTGTTTACCATACTTTCTGCTTCTAATCAGCTAGGATCATTTGTTTATTCTTTGTTTTGTAAAGTTTTTCTGTTGCACAGTGGATGTTGAGAAAAGTTCACATGCACAAAGATTTAAAAACAGAATCTGTAGCTGATGACATGCAACCACTCTACTGGTGAAAGTTACTTTTTTTTTGAAAAAAAAAAAAATTATAAAAGAGGAGAGAGATAGTGGAAAGAGAAAAAGAAAACGCTCCCCCTTGGCCAACCCAATATTTGCCCCCAGATGAGTATCCCCTACTGGACATCCTCTCCAGTGCAGCAGCTGTTCCCGCATAACACATTTCACATAGTAACTACGTAGTTTTCACCAGAACCTGCTCACACTTGTTATAATTGTTGCTGCTTAATATGTTGCTATTGGGTCCTCTAATACTAACAATAGCTACAACCAAAGGGTAGGAAAAAGAGAGAGGAAAGTGTTGATTCTCATGCTGGTGGCAGTCACTTCCCACAAGAACCTGCCACAACGAGCAATATTGGGACTTGTGGGTGCAAGGTCGTGAAAAAAAAAAAGCTGCATAAGGGGCACCAACATGTGAACATCAAAAGAAAAATACTGCCACATACTGGAAAGACAGCCATAGCAGGTTTCTGAGTTGTGAGGGGAAAACAGCCTCCAGAGTTGCATATGAAAGGTCCTTGACAATATAAAGCTAAGGCACCTAAAGTATAGTGCATCATTTCTGTCTTATTATCCATTAAGTCAATGAGTGCTTTAAACTCACCTTTTAGATAATAAATTATTATCTTAAGGAGAAGCTAACACATTATTGAGATCAATAGAATTTCTAGATGTTTAAGCAAATTCTGTATCTCATATAACTATAGCCTATTTTAACATATTTTATTTGGAGAATGATAAGAGTGTATTACAGTAAGCAATGCAAAAGTAGAGAAAATATGATACAAATATTAGAGGAATGAGCAATTATGAAAAAGACAGATATTCAGAGTAATCTGGAATGATTGGAAAGCTTTCCACTACAGACTGCAATCTATCAAAATAAGGTTGTACATCAAGAATGGAGGAATGGAGATCTTAGTGGTTAAGACATTGTAATAGCTATTAGTTAATCAGAGTTATGATAAAAAATTTTTGAGGGCAGAGTCAATGTGATTTTTGAATATACAAAAAGAGAAACTCACAAACATATCAGACATCATTGGGATGTTCTTTAACTTATGTATTTATCTGTAGTGTAATCATCTCCAAAGTAGTAAATCCAATTCTATATTTCACAAGGAAATAAGGATGGGAAATGTATTCAACTAAAAGTTCAAAAATATTACAGGCTTGTGAGACAGATGCTAGGAGTTCAATCTTTTTAATCAAGACAATAGTTCTATGAGATGATTTAATTTTAGACAATAAGAAATTTGCCTGAGGAGCAAAATATTTGGAGGGAATGTGTGGAGGGAACACTGGGGATGAATTTTCCTTGCCTGATTTGATTGACCCATGCAAGTGAGTTCTAAAATATTTTGGTGTTGTTTTGTTTTTTTAATTTTTATTTTTTATTTTTAATTTACATAAATAAGCAAAGTTTTGTCTAAGAAACAAAGGGAGTAATATTGTTTCACTATTTGGCTTTTATGATATCTTCAGACTCCAAGATTTTACATAGTCGTTATATGCATCCAGAGTACTCAAACTTAAGAGGAGCTTGGAATACTGTTTGAAGAAAGTTCATTTAAAAATAACAAGGGGAGCTGGGGCTGTACATGAGGGGGAAAAAAAAATCACCATGAGGTAATTAAGTCCAGGGAATTTTTCCCAAGATTCGACTGGACAAAAGCCCTGAGAAAGGTGGTCTGAATTCAGTATCTATGCTGTGAGTAGGACTTTGGAGTGAGTGACTTCCCAAGGTCCCTTAAAGCTTGAATGAATCTTCGATTCTCTAATGGCATTACTCATTCCTTTTTCTATTAAGAAAACCATTTTATATCAACATAGGGGTTTTTTTTTCTTTGCTATGTTTTTTCTCAATACTTGTAATTTTCACAATATTTCCCTCCTTATTATCAAAGCTAGAAAACTGAAATGGAAGTCATATTTAAGATTTCTTAACAAAGGTTAATACATTTCTATTCGTTCTTGAATATATCACATATTTTTTTAGCAAAAACAAGATGCAGAAAATAGTGCATACAAAGAAATTGTTCTTTAATCTTCTCTATAGCTAGCTTCTATATAGGTAATGTTCTATGTAGGCCTTCTATATAGCTAGCTCAATATATTATTGACTTTATTCAATAAGAAATCTTTAAATACCATTTCATGCAAGAGTACAAACTAAACTGTATTAGAGATATGTGTGCTGCGTTAAAGAGCAAAGAAATTTAGCAGAAAATAACCCCCCTTGCATTCCAGCCTGTATCAGAGGGCCTGAGGGCAGCTAGGCTTTGATTCTGAGTGATTCCCAATTCTGTGTTAGAAGTCCAGTCACGTTCAGTATATTGAACTATTACGATTACAGAGGCACTAATAACACCATACACAATTCCATCTAACAGCGTTCCATGAACTAGCATGGCCACACTTAAGGAGTTTGGTCACGTTCACTATGAACTCTCATTGCTAGATTAATGAAAAGCGTACTTTATTGAAGCAACAGATGCACAAGTTCTTTTGGATTGCTGGTGATAAAGTTACTGTCTGCAAAGCACGTGCAAATACTAAGGATGTTAGTAATACAGCCTGGCTACAAACGCATTAAGTTATAAACTCTATAGAGATTTCTAAGCTTCCTGGGGAAGCACTTGGTATAGCCAAGTGTTCAAATCTTACCCACAAGCGTCGTTATGGGGGGAAAGAGAGGCTCAGTCCTTTGACTGATCCCAGAAGTCAGAGGTGGTCAGCGATGGTATCCTGACCGCATTGGTATCTTCCCTGACATCCCTCCTCTCTTAAGATGTTTTTATACTATTTTTTACCTTTCAGGTGGAGCTTGAGAGACTCTAGTCATACATACTTTTGTTATGATTGGTGTAAAATATTCTTGCTTTGCTTTTAAAGGTATAGACTATGAAAATTCAGAGGGGAGGCTCCATGAGGAGTGGTCGCACCTTGGAGGCAGGTAGCTTTTGAGATGGAGGTGTGTTTTGGTATTATAATGACATTATAATGAGCAAAGTTCACCCAAAGGATAGCATTTCATCAAAAAATGACTGATCGTTGGCTCAGGGTAACAATTAGGCAGCTTATCAGTTCCATAAGTCCTTCAAGAGTTCCACAAGACCTTCAAGTTCCCATTTTATCACAGAGTTTGGCCGCAGTGTCTCCACTCTTCTCTGTCCTCCGTACCATTTTTCTTAGAGTTAGTGCACCAGACTCCCCCACTGTCACTAACATCTAAGGTTGCCTAGGGAACTTTTGTGAAATGTATCCCTTGCACACCAGCTGCAGTCTGCCCCTGAAAGTTTCGTCAATGCTGTACTTTCCTTCAAAATGTGAATAGAACTTAATTTCTAAGTCACCTCCAGCAATTATCCCACAATGTGTTTCAACAATCCATTCAATTTTAGAATGATCATTCCCAAAGTAATATTTCCCACCCCTAAAAAAGAACATACTTCTTATCCAAAGTATGTCTTATCATTCCTCTTCTTTTGCATTTACAGATGATTTAACAACAGCAGTTTTTATAGTGCATTATATATCTTCATCACAGAGCAGATATGAGCTTTTCAGCCACACTTTCTAAATTCTGGACATAGACATCTAGCACAGACCTATAGTCAATAAATACAAGTTAAACTGATTACTGATTTAATTTGAGAGTTGTAATTCATAGGATATAAAGTCTTAAAAAAAAAAGGGTGGGGGCCATTGTATAGTAACCTCCGATACCTTTATGATATTGGAACTATTTTTACCTATTTCTATAGAATAATCTCTATAAGAGAACTTGTAGATGAAGGAGACAGGATATGCTAAATTTTGAGCCAACTTATATTATTTTCAATCTAAAATCAATGCAGAGTTCCTGGGATAATATTCTGAAACCTAGACTAGAAAAGTTTTGCTGTAGTGGTTTGAGGCAATTAGAATTTTTATAAGGATAAGCAGCAAACCATCAAATGGTAAGACTTGCATTTCATTTTGACAAGTAAAAAAAATGACTGTTTTTTACCTTTAACTCACCTCCTCTGCTTTCTTCTCCTCCGCTACAGTGTTTTAATTCCTGTACTGCATTACTTACTTTTGCCTAATCTCATTATAACCTCCCATGGCAAGCACCTCTGGTCATTGCAAAGATAATTCTGACTTCACAATAGAAAGGTGTTTTTTGAAGAAGGGAAAAATATCAAAAAGGTAGTATCCAAAACTTCCACCAGCCTTACAAGAAAATCCCTGCATCTGAGCTATTTCAATTGAAACATCAACATCTGTTGGAGAGGAAGACCACAATATTTGAGCCCTTTATTTTATTAAAAAAAAATTCTTGCATATCTCAAGCTTCTTTCTCTCTCTGCAAGACTCATATACACCTTGCACAAATATAAGTCCAACTTATGAAAGTCAATAGTATATATTTAAAAAATGCAGAAATTTTTTTTTTTAAATGTACAAAATAATTTGCATAGTTTAGCAGCACCTGCTAATGTAAGATCAGGCTACAAGAGCACAACTCTTGTTCCAGAGTGTCATAGCAGAATATTGTGGTCATAGGACCTGCAGTCAGGAAAGGCAAACTATTCCTCAGAGAGTTTTCTTTAGTCATATGGAAGACTTTAAGCATTAAAATTAATACTTGAACTGAACTGGGGGTAGGCACATTGACTTGATGTGCCTATTGTTGTTGAAGAGGCAAGTCATGGGATTTTAAGTGAATTCAAATCAGTTGCACAATTTCACATGGCAAGCCAGAGACAGAAAAGGGCATGCATATCATCTGTCATTGTAATTATTTTGAGAAAAGTGATTCACAGGGACAGTCTTAATGAGAGAATTATGGAGAGAAGTGACTAATTCTTCATAGTCAGATCTGAGGACCAATCACCAAAGTTTCCCAAAACACAATGTTTATCATACGGATACAAACAGTAGTTAATCAGAAGTTGCATGTACTGACCCCATATACATACACACACACAAATGCACAGGCATTTAGGTTATATAGCTGAATTTATAAAAATTATAACCTTATGTACAGAAAGTCTGAAACTTTGACCTCACCCAAATAAAAAAACCCCAACATTAATGACAAAAATTAGAATAATACTTCAATAAGCTATTTATTATCATGAGAGGATTCCAAATACCTGTGTTTAAAGCACATTATTGCATTGGAGGCAGGTGCTGGCAGTAGGGGGTTGCAGGGGTGGTGTCTGATGAGAGTCTGGGGCTGCCCTGTGCCAGGGACAGTTGATACCAGCCAGCTCCAATGAACTCATGCAGGGGCACTGCTGAGCGCCTCAGCCAAACTGGTGGTGCCACTGTGGAAAAATATTCAACAAAAGGCAAAAAATGATGGACAGACAGAATAGGAAGGAAAAAAGAAAGAAAAACCAAAAACAACAAAAAAAGAGAGAAACAGGAGAGGGAACACGAGGGTTAGAAGAGGAGGAGGTACTCCATAACAGAAAAGATATCCCCTGCAATCCACGGAGGACTGTGTTGGAGCAGATATCCATGCTGCAGCCCATGGAGGACCCCTGGCTGCAGCTGATGGCTGTTCCTGAAGGAACTGTCACCTGTAGAGTGCCCATGCTGGAGCAGGGCAAAAGAGCGAGAAGTAAGGAAACACAGAGGGAAATAACTTGGTACTGACCATAACCCAAAATTTCCATTATTCTTGTGCCACTCAGGGCAGGGGTAGATGAAGTGCAGGAGTGAATTTATGTCTGGGAAAGGGAGGAGGAAAGTAATTGTTTAAATAGTTGAGGTTTTGTTTCCCATTGGCTTTCTCATTCCATTATTCTTATTTTCTTCCCCCATTTCACTGGGGAGGGAGGGGGGGAGAATGCAATGTGCAGATGGGTTTGTGTTTGGCTGTTAGCCAAGGCTTACCCACCACAATTACTCATTCCAAAGTGTAGAAAGGGCAACAAATATGTCACATAAATCTGGACATTTTTGGAGGTAGAATGAAAACTTGATATGAACAGAATCAGAGGAAAACTTTTGCATGTGGTACTTGTGGAAGAATGCACACAAATTAGACTCTTGCACTGTAAAAGTGATGTTAAAAAACCTGGCTGCTAAGCCCTGTGCTTCCATGAGACCTTTGACAGCTTCACAGCTGAATGAAATAATATAAGAAACTTGCTAATCTGAATGTATAAATTTTCATTTGTGTGTGTGTGTATGTATGGATGGATGGATGATTCTTTTTTATTTCTGTACAATTTTTCTAAACTATTTTTCCTTGTGCTTTCACTTGGACTCTGTAGACACACTGTTCCTTATTTTTATCCTAAAACAGATTTGCTTCAAGCATAAATTTCAGAACGACAGGTCCTCAAAAAAGAGCTTTTACAAACACTTTAGTATTTTTTTCAGAAATGAAGGAATTCTAAGGTATGCCTTCTGCACCACGACCATAAGTATATAATAAGCAGTGTTCTAGCTAAGTTTTCAAGAGTATGCATGTGAATATGAACTAACACTCCTATGTAATCTGTAGCAAAGACCAGAAGCTTCTATACTTGCAGCAGGACAGGAGATTGTGCCAAAATTTCATTTCTAAGGTGCTTGAACTCAAAGATCTGTATTTTTTATAGAAGGATTCCTACACATTTTGGCTCAGATCAAATAACAGCTCATGAACAATTTTTAAGCACAATTCAGGAGCTAGCATGAGGCAATGACCATTTACAATGAGTTATTTGATGGAAACCACCATTTTGGAAAGGTGGGAGAGTCGAATAGTATGGAGTCAAGCTGTTTTAGGCCTGCTGGTCTCTGTACTATGAAACAGTTCACTGTAGCACAAGGTCCTGGCTATGTTTGTGACAGAGGACAATAGTCAGGATCTAGCAAGTTAGTTGAAGTACCTAATTTCTGGTATCAATTAAGTTTTTCCTTTTCAAGCAGCAAACTGATCAAGACTTGTTAATAATCCTCACAAATCTAGAGAAAGAATAAATATAGGACTCTGGCTTCTGTGACCAGAACTCAAGGTCTACTTTTTCTATCATACCAGTGGAATGTAAGACAACGTCTAGCCATTATTTCTGATTTATTCTCATCCAGTGTTTAAATTTTGTGATGAAGAATGAAAACTTGATGCAAATACAGCTAAAGGAAGGTTTATAGGGGACATTTGGTACACGGAAGCATGGAACAAAATCTACATCTTCCACTGTAAAAACAGTTTTGAAGGTGGAGGTCTTAGAAAAAAAATGAATACTCTTGGATTTGAGCTATTGATCCAAGTTTTGTCACTTATTCAAAAAATATACAGCATGTTAGATATTTCTAGGACTGAGCTAGAACACAGTGAGCCTCAAACTGTTGAGAATTACATGTATCATACATCTGTTATCCTGTCTACATGTGTCAGCATTCTGATCATGTTGCAGTATGTTCTTATCTTGATAATGATACTTTTCATATGGGTAACGGTGTTCACTTCAAATGTGTGTATATTGTTTGTCATCTTATTATTCTCTAAATGCTTTCAACTTTACTACCATTCTCTGCTCCTGGTCGAAGACATTTGATGTTTCAGGTTTAATTTGGCTTTTTTGCCATTTGTTCTGTTTTCCTTTTAAGTTGTTCATGCCAGTCAGTTGTTCCCAGCCATTTAAAGCTGTCTTCATTTGTAATGATCTCTTTTTCTTTCCTTTCAGTATCTGAAATCCTACCATTATTTTCACTTGAAGGATGCTTAATAATTTTAAACTGCTCCAATAGTAAAGTTTATTTGTCTTTGGCCTAACAATGAATCTCTCATTATAAAGACCTGACCTTTCAGTCCATTTAAAATCTGCATTTCTAATCTACCTGATCATGTTTCTGGGTGTTTTATTTCTTGACTTGATTGTGGAGCTGAGATGAAGTGAGTTTGTTGTGAAAGTGTCATAACGAAATGTGAGAATTATTAACTCAGATAACCGTTGTTCAAATTAAGTTCAAATAAGTTCAATGAGGTAACTATTAATTGCTGAGCTCAAATGCAAAATATAAACACACTCATTTATTTTTTAGAAAATACATCTGTTCACTGAATGGTATGAAGACACCACGGTGACCAGGACAGCTTGTCAGATTTGCACAGTCTCTTCGCTACAGCTCCAGGAGAGGTCAGCCACTGGAAACAAAGCCTTCTCCTTTATACTAAGGAAGGTGTGCCAGTCACCCCTGGGATGTCTTGCTGTCTTTGCTGCTCTTTTAGGCCATTATTTGACACCTCTCTTCACTTCTGCTACTACTTTATGAGATATTGCCCTCCAGCATAGGTTTTAGTGTACCACTCCAGCACTGTAGCTTAAATTAAGAGTCATGTTATATCAGAACATCTCCAGTCAATTATTTTAGTGTCCTTTTAGCACAACATCCTACTATTTTTATAGGAAATTGCAAACTTGCATGAATAAAAAGAAATGCCCTCTGGAAATGAAAAATGGAAATCTGCATCATTTTATTACCCATATAATGGAGGTGAATCCTCTCTTTCGGATAACATAGTCACCCACATTATGTTACAAAAGAGATTATATAGTGATAGGAAGATACAGAAAAGAAGGAAATCAACCCTTGCTAAGATTAGTGCATCAGTATAAATCTGGCTATTTTCTCACAAGACTTCCTCCTATCAGAAAAAGAATGCTGTTCGCTGAGAAGTCACAGGCAGCCTAATCTCTCTGTTGTACAGCCAAGCAGTTAAAATCTGGTGGAAATCTCCCTTGAGTAGTTATGTACAGATCTTTGTGTGGGTTTTGTTTTTAATGGCTGCAGTTTGAATCCTTACTGGCCTTCACCAGTTCTTTACATAAATGCATAAATAAGACTGTCTTAACAGCAGGGTTTTTTGTTTGTTTGCTTGTTTTTTCTTCAGTTACTACACTTTAACAAATTCTGCAGTTATTTACATTCACGTACTTGAAAAGATTATGACCACTCCTATGTGTTCAGAATTCTAAAGCAGATTATAAAAGCAGTATATAACAATGTGTATTGTATGCCAAAATATTGACAGAATAATGTTACCTAGAGTGAAAATAATTTTAGTTTTGTCTGATTTTTTTTTTGGCTGGCAATGCATTAGTTCACTGTTGACAAAGAAAAGATCAGATGTGCTGAACAGAAGAGTTTACAATTAATGCCTAACATAGGTTAGTCTTCAAAAGTTAATAAGTGACACCTGAGATAGTAATTCAGAACATACAGTGTATTTAATGTATTATGTCTGCTTTGGTGATGACAGAATATTCTATATAATGAATGCTTAAGCATGGTCTATATTTATGTACATTGTATCTAATGGCATTGTTCAGGAGTGTAGATGAAGCAGATGAATAAGTGTTTCGCTAGATCAAGACTTGTCAGAAAGCCGCAGAAAGAATATAGATTGCTGAGGGTAATTTTACTATTTAAATATATTTTGCTATCTTTTCATTTTTAAGTTATGATCACAAAGAAAAGAAGAAGTACACAGCAAGCATTTGGTTTTTGATATGTGACTTCTGAATTGCGTTAATTAGCTGTAGCGACAAAAATCATAAGGTACTCTTTTTGCTCCTAGTTTGTTTTTATATAAATCTTTTAAACAGAGGGAAAGACTGAAAAACTTGACTATTATGGAGACAAGTAGTGATAGATCTCACTGGGGATGTTCAGAAAGCTTATATAGATCATTTTTCCTTTCTAAGGTAAACATTATTCTCTTTCAAGTCAGCAACATAAACGAACTAATAAATAAATAATAAAATACCCTGTGGAAATGAGTTATGGGATAGAAAATACCTCCAGTTTAAGGACAAAGCTCACAGTAGTATGGATGTCTGGAATGATAATCTGGAACAGTTTACCAGCTACATTTATGGAAGAGTTATAGAGTCTGTGGAATGACTGATCTTTGTGTTATCAGTATGTGGTTAAATGAACATTTTTAAAGCAAATAATAGCTTATGTTAAGATTTATATTAAGCTTTTATTTTTCTAAAAAGAAATATTAATGTCCTGTAGTTATACTTCTAGAAATATTAATGTCCTGTAGTTATACTTCTAGAATCATATAATCTAGAGTGAGGTGCAAGAGCATATAAGTCATAAGAGGGGAAGAATCTTAACAACAATTGAACAAAGGCATCTTTATTGCTTACTCAGGACTAATAATTCATAAGCATGAAGGCAAATTTTTTTAATAAAGATTCATTTCCAAGAGGAATGAATACCTTTTATACAAAAATATGTTAACCAAACAACTTGTCTTTAATTTTTTATGTGGGTATCTCTTTGTTCCATTTAATCTGATGTACATTATTTCCTGTTGCATGTTACATAATGGTAGTGCTACCAGGAAAATGGATGTATTTATCAATACTGTCTTACACCATCTTGAGATTTACTATGTCTAATTAAATTGACATTATGATTAAAATGCAGGGGTTTAATGTGAAGACAAGTGGATGATTTAAGAAGATGCAAAATATCCTCTGTTCATTTTTGTGCATGTCTACTCATATTCTGATATATAAGATTTATGTGCATTTTCAGAACAAGTATTTTGTGTCCTGTTCCTGGGACATTAAGAATACTGGAAGCTTTATATACCCTGGGTAAGTTAGCATTAATCACAGCAGCCACGTTCCAAGATCGGCCATTTTGTTTCTTTTAATTTAAAACAAATAAATTTGTACACGAGAGACCAAAATGTGGTTCTGTCAGGCATTTGCCTATGTAAAAAACAATAGATTTGGTACTGAAGCATGATGAGTGCTTTCCTTTGTAGGAATGTGCTTTGACTGATAGCTGAAGTATCTCTTCACCTTGCTGTTTTGGGCTATTTTTTGCTATGCTCTGAATAAACAAGTTGATATTCTATTTTCACCTTATGCCCTGTATTCAGTGGCACACCACTGAACTAATCCTCTGGGAAGCAGATCATCTGAGCTCATATTCACCTGAAGATTAATATAAATCTCATATCTCAAAAAAAGAAACCTACTAATTTTTTCATGTTTATGCATTTTTTCTTCTTTTTGTTTTTTAAATTTATTTAGAATCATAGAATAGAATCATAGAATAGTTTGGGTTGGAAGCAATCTGTAAAGGTCATCTAGTCCAACCTCCCCTGCAATAAACAGGGACATCTTCAAGTAGATCAGGCTGCTCAGAGCCCCGTCCAATGCAACCTTGAATGTTTCCAAGGATGGGGCATCTACCGATTCTCTGAGCAAACTGTTCCAGTGTTTCACCATCCTCATTGTAAATAATTTCTTCCTTCCATCTAGTCTAAATCTACCCTCTTTCAGTTTAAAACCATTACCCCTCGCCCTATCACAACAGGCCCTGCTAAAAAGTCTATCCCTATCTTTCTTATAAGCCCCCTTTATGTACTGAAAGACCATAAGAAGGTCTCCCCAGAGCCTTCTCTTCTCCAGGCTAAACAACCCCAGCTCTCCCAGTCAGTCCTCATATGGGAGGTGTTCTATCCCCCTAATCATTTTTGTGGCCCTCCTCTGGACCCACTCCAACAGGTCTATGTCTTTCCTGTGCTGGAGGCTCCAGAGCTGGAAGTAGTAGTCCAGGTGTAGAATGGAGTAGGGGGGCAGAATCACCTCCTCGACCTGCTGGACAGGCTTCCTTTGATGCATCCCAGGACACGGTTAGCTTTCTGTGCTGTGAGCACACATTGTCAGCTCATGGCCAGTTTTTCATCAACCAGTAACCCCAAGTCCTTCTGCATGAGGCTGGTCTCAATCCCTTCAACCTCCAGCCTGTATTGATACTGGGGGTTAACCTGAACCAGGTGCAGGACCTTGGACTTGCCCTGTTGAACATCATGGAGTTCACAAGGGCTCACTTCTCGAGTCTGTCCAGGTCCTTCTGGATGGCATCCCATCCCTGGTCCCAGTATGAACCTTTGAGGGACACCACTTGTCACTGATCTCCATTTGGACATTGAGCCATTGATCACTACCCTTTGGATGTGACCATCCAACCAGTTCCTCATCCATCCACCAAACAGTCCACCCATCAAATCCATATCTCTCCAATGTAGAGAGAAGGATGTTGTAGGGCACCATGTCAAAGGCCTTAAAGAATTCCAGATAGATGACATCTGTAGCTTGTCCCTTGTCCACTGATGTACTCACTCCATCATAGAAGGCCACTAGGTTGGTCAGGCCGGATTTGCCCTTGGCAAAGACATGCTGGCTGTCTTGAATCACCTCCCTGTCTTCCATGTGCTGTAGCATAGCTTCTAGGAGGATCTGTTCCATGATCTTCCCAGGCACAGAGGTGAGGCTGACAGGTTGGTAGTTCCCAGGGTCTTCCTTTCTACCTTTGTAAAAATGGGTGCAATGTTTCCTTTTTTTCCAGCCACCAGGGACTTCATCTGACTGCTGTGACTTTTTGAATATGATGGAGAATGGCTTGGCAACTATGTCAGCCCTTCCCTCAAGACTCTGGGATGTACCTCATCAGGTCCTACAGACTTCTGTATGTTCAGGTTCCTCAGGTGGTCACGAACCTGATCTTCTCTTACAGCGTGAGGGACTTTTCTCCCCCAGTCCCTGTCTTCTGGTCCATTCACTTGAGAGGCGTGGGGAGAGGTTGCTAGTGAAGACTGAAGCAAAAAGGTTGTTGAGTGCCTCAGTCTTCTCCTTGCTCATCACAGGGGTTACGCTTTCTTTGACCTTCCTTTTCTGGCTGATGTACTTGTAGAAGCCCTTATTATTATTCTTTATGTCTCTTGCCAAGTTCAGCTCCAGCTGCATTTTTGCCTTCCTGACCCATCCCTACACATCCCTATATTCTTCCTAGAATACCTGTCTACTGCCTGTGTGTCCCTTTCTTGCCATTTAGTTTGACCAACAGGTCTCAACTCAGCTATACTGGTCTCTTGTCCTTCTTTCCACATTTCTTACACCTTAGAGCAGTCCTGATGAGGCTGTTCCATTCTGTACAGAGAAGAAATTATTAATTCAACTAAAGACTGTTTTTTAAATGGTTTCCTAAAGAGGAATGCATTAATATGAACTGGTTATCGGTGTTCATTAAGAAAATACATGATGCTATTTAGGTACTTTGGACTGTGATCCTCACTAGGTGTAAGGGTTTAAAACTTCAAGGATTGTACAGTTATATTCTCTTCTTGTTTTCAGGCTTCCTCCTTGGCTTTGTAGCTTTTCTGTTCCAGCCTAGGGGCTAGAGCCTTCCCTCAGAAGATCGCAAATTTGAACTTTTCTGGCCAAGGTTAGTATTGATCCTCAGTTTCCATTCTACTCTAGGCATTAGGCTGTTATTTAATGTGAACCACCTCCCTCTCCAGCTGTCATTTTGTTTGAGAGTGGCCTTGGGGTTGCTGGTTTTTCTTATATGGATGATATGTGCATGTCAGATGTTTTTGAAAAAATCGGATCAGCTTGGGCCTGTCAGTGCAGCATGTGCCTGATTTGTGAATGCCCAAACAGCCTGAGGTTTATGAAAAGGCTTGAAAGCTTAGATCTGTCAACTTTGTGATATTGCTGGTCATGAAAAGCTACAAAAAACCCCAGAGTACTAAGTATAATAAAATTATCTACAATGGACATGTACATTCTTAAGTAGTCATTTTCTGGAATCACAATCTTGGATTTAGCGACTGAAATTCTATCTAAGTTGTACTTTAAACAGTAAGTTCTTTTTAGGTTTTTTGGAGGGCATTGCTTAAGAGTCATCAAATTACTTCTCCTGCATAGTACAAAGGGCTATTAGGGGTCTAAGATTCCTGATTTATATTTGCTGATAACAACAAGTGTTAAAAACATGTTATGATATATAAAGTGATGCAATTATATTTTATATTCAGTGACTCTGAGACGGAAGCTAAAAACTATTGCTAAAGAAAATGAATAAGAATATTCACATTAGTTTCTTCAAGATGATAGTAACAACGTCTCTCTACCAAATCCAACAATACGAGTCATTGTTTTAGGTTTCGTTGTTTGGCTGGTTGGTTTTAATTTAAAAATAACTAAGGCTCCTTAACTTCAGGAAATATTAGGATACTGTTTTATTTTTTTGATATGATGTCTGTATTCCCATTTATTGCTACTGGTATTACTGACTACTGTCACTTTTATGATGTTAATGGTAATATAACGAACTAAGATGACTAGAAAACCTAAAACATTTATACAGGCTTGTTGAACAATCATGTATTTATGATGCTGAATTTGTATTAATATCCAAAAGAGTGAGTATAAATATTTCTTAGCAAGGTTTTTGCAATATTCATTATTTTAAAGTCAGTTGCATTCATTACCGTGGCTAATTCTTCATTGCAAATATACAAACACACATATATATATTAAACCCTTCCCAGCTAATTACAGTTTTAATTAGTGTAGTCAGCTGCCCTACAGATTAAGTACCTTCAGTAATGAAATCAAACTTTCAGTACCAGCAGATGAAAATGTGAATTCCTGAACTTATGAATAATTGAATGAATTGAAATTTGTGATGCCAAGATAGGGTATAGCTGTGTTAAATTAGGTTGCAAGCTTCTAGTATTTGGTGTAAAAACACAAGATTGCCTGTTTTGCACATACAGGCTTCTGATGGTATTGGACATCATAGAAGGCATTCACACAGCTCTCATCACACATATAATGCAGGACTAATGAAAGACCTGTGCATTTCTTGAGCAGCAGCTGAGAGCTTAAGAGGAATACACAGGGTACTAGTAATTCACGTTAGGTGTCTGTGTGTGGGAAACTAAAACAGTTCCCTGGTACAGGTGAACAGAAGGACTCCTGTTTTTACTGATGGTATCGGCAATAAAGCCAGTGTCCACATCTAGCTCGCGTGTCAGCAGCCTAATCTCAGACTGAATGTCCTTGATAGTAACTAAAAGCAAAATGTATTCATATATAAAGATAGACTCCTTGTGGCTTTAGAGATGCTCTAGGATATCGTACTTTACTCTCACCTGCTGGTACATGTTTCCTATGAACTGTGCTGTGTCTGTCTTACCTTGCAAACACCCTGTCACCAATTAGAACCTTTGTGATGGGTTGACTTTGGCTGGATGCCGGACACCCACCAAGATGCTCTCTCATAGGATGAAAGGTTCACGGATAAAGATAATGACAGGGATATCACTTACTAACTACCATCGTGGGCAAACCAGGCTCAACTTGGTGAAAATTAATTTAATTTATTGACCTCTCTATGGACTGCAGATTCCTTCAGGGCATATCCACCTGCTCCAGCATGGGCTGCAGTGTGGATATCTGCTCCAGTGCCTGCAGCATCTCTTCCTCCTTCTCTTACCTTAGTGTCTGCAGGGCTGGTTCACTCACAATTTTTTCTTGGTCTCTCTCAGCTGCTGTGCCCTTTCTTATATATGTTTTCTCCAAGGTGCCACCAGCTTGGCTGAGGGGCTCAGCTGTGCTGTGCAGTGGGTCTGTTGGAGACAGCTGGAACCAGTTGTGTCCAGCATGGGCAGCCCTGCCCCCCCCGCTTGCTACCACCCTTGCAGCCCTCCCTCACTACCAATACCTTGATATCTACACCCAACACAGCCGTATTTAGACAAACCTACTGAACTTTAATCCAGAAGGAAAAAGAGTAATTACATTAAGTGGAACATTCAGTGACATTTTATGGCATTCGATAGTTATTATGGACTTAATTTCATCTTTAATGTATGCCTTGTATTGGATAGTGAAGAGATAGAGATGCACAGCCCTTGGGAAGGAGATGTTTCTGGGCTGGACAGCCGTGCTAGCTGATTGCTACTGTTCTCGTGAGAGTACAGCGTGTTCCCTCAGCACTGTCCTCCCCACAGTGCCTAAATGTACATGGAAGGTCCTCTCTCTTTACATGTTCTGTCACTGCAATGTTAATCCTAATACTCTTGAATTAGCCAAATCATAGAATCATAGAATGGTTTAGGTTGGAAGGGACCTTGAAGACCATTGAGTTCCAACCCCCCTGCCATAGGCAGGGACACAATCATCAAGTAACATGTCATTTGTGCTGCTGTGTGTGCTGAAATGATGTTCTTATGCATAGTTACCGTTAATATTTAGTTACTGACCAAGCAGCTTGACAAAAAAACCCAGCGTAAGATATAGAAAGATTTGTCTCTGCATGTTAGAGTCACATGGATTGTGACTCAAGTTAGTTCTGTATGCAGAAAACAGTTTGGGATGATCTGTATCTGTAGAAACAATTAACAGAATCATTCTTTGTGCAGAGATCCTTGATGAGAATGATAAAAAGTAATTTGCAAACTCGACTTCAGGGAATAAGGTATTCAATTATTAGTCACATCTTTGAAAGTTAGCCCTTTTACTGCATATTTGTCTATTCATACTGTGGTTTTTGCCAGTTAAAGTACAAAGTAGACTTATCTGCTTTGATGACAAATTTTGAAGTGCATTTGACATTTGCTGCCACTGATGCTAAATGTGTTGCTATTCAAAAATTAGCACTTTTTATTTGTGTGTTCCTTTAATGGGATTGTACTGTTTTCTCTATTAACACTGTATATTTCAGCACCATTTCTACAGAACTGTTTTGGTTTTAATCCCTTCTAAGTTACAGAAAACTTTTTCACATTTTATGCACCTCCACTTGTGATGAAATTTAATTCACCTCTAGAATAAACAGTAACACCTTCTATTGACTTTCTGTGGAGATGTACCTATTAAATCTAAATATGGTGTTTAATAATGTAGAATGTCAAATAAAGTCGAGCAGACCTTACTGATGACAAGGGACTTGGCTGGTTCTCCAAACCTTAATTATCAGAAGTTTTTAAAAAGTTCTACAAATTGGGATTCGTAACAAAAAGAGCAGTTATGAAATATCCCTCCAAGACAATGGAATAACTCTTCAGAGAAATTTCAATTTTATTAGTCAGCTTATCGTGCTTAAAGGAAAATTAAAATGAAATTAGTGGAGGAAAATGTCTCATGGCATTATATTCAATATTTAAAAAAAAAATGAGGGAGAAAAAAGGGAAAAAAGAAACAATTTATTTCATAACTGCCTTTGTTTAAAATCAAAGTTAGAATAAAACACAAGCAAGGCCATTTAAATGAAGTGTTTTCTAGGATTTTTTTGGTGTGGTAGAAACAATACTTATATATGCCTTTAATACTGCTGTGTTCGCAATTCTGTAAACATGCAGTTTAAGCAAAATAACTGTGTCAGCAGTTGATTGCAGATCAATATTTACACAGTACTGCTGAGCGCTGAATTAAGAAAGTTGTCTATTTCAGAGATAAATAATGCTGATGACTGAAGGAAAACGGAATTTATTTAGCAGAAATCTTGATCTTGGAGATAGCTAAAATCTGTGCAGCTTGTGTCATGTAAAAATTGTGGTTTGCTTCTTCAATAACTAAACAATAACACTAATGAAAGATTTACAGCATACAGAATTTCTGTGTCGACATTTTCAGTATGTCCCTCAACTGCAGAGCACAATGGGCTAAAAGCTGTACTCTGTCAAATTTACACTAAATTTCAGACTATTAAAACAATACATACCCCAAAAAAATTTTAATTTTAAATTAAAAGTCAGTCTGCTTAGCAAATGGAATGAAGCGAGCAATGGATTTTTCCTTCAGTTTATATAGAAACCTTGGAAACAGCAACCAAAAATCCTTTGTCAAAAACCAGAATATATCTCCAAAGTATTTCTGTGACTCTGTACAAAAATAGGAGTGGCTGTGAGAAATACTGGAAACATGAAATATTATTGTGTTTCTAGAACAGATAGTGCTTTTCTTCTTCGTATTTTTCATTGTAACAACTGAGACAAATATCTGCCTGGTGCAAACCTAGAAGAGATAAAGGTGTCTGCCTTTATTCTCAACAGATTTATAAAGTTGCTAGCAGACATAAATTAAGCACCCAATGTTTAAGTGGAAAGTAAAGTGATCCATGTAATCCTGACCAAATTCTGGAAGTCACAAAAACACCTTTTTCTTTTTTTTTATTTTTTTTTTTTTTAATTTAAAGACAGAATCAACAATAAAAACTAATCGAGAATCCCTATAAAAAACTGAATACCTCCCTGAGGAATAATTCCTAACACCACTCAGAGGAATTACTAAGTTGTCAGGCAGATGTGCCTTCAAAGCAAACCTTCACTTTCTGACACAGCGCATTCTCTACATGATAATGCTGTCCTAGATGTATAACAATATTGAATCTGTTTTTAGACAGATTTTTTCAGTCTTTTCATTCATTGATATTAGTGGCAAATTATGGGAGTGAAAATCCTTCATTGTGCAGTGGATAATGAGATCTAGCTGGGGATCCTGCTCTATACATGTTAACTGGGGGCATGAGGCAAATAAACCATGGCTGAAATCACAGATACAAAATGTATTTTCCAGCTGTAAATATATGGTACCACATAAGTATATACTAATGTATACTCTAAAGACTGTCTCCAGGTATTTCATACTTACATGATCCCTAGGAAACCTGTATTTATAATACAAACTCCAAAACTGGTCTTCCCCAATGCTAGCCTGAGATTTTAAATACTGCTGCAGAAGCTGAAACTACAGACAGTTCATTACTGGTAACTAGGAACGAGAGTCACAGGTAGTTAGCCAAGTTCAACACTGGTGCCTAGAATATAGTCTCATACTCATTAATTTTCACAAGTAATATAAATGTGGGTTTCATTGGTACTATAGTTAAATACCAATGAAGTAAAAAGGTTTGGTGGCAAAGTAACAACTCCTATGTCCTGATGGGCTTGATGGTTTTTCTCTCTCGGTGTCTTCCCTGCCAGGGAGAAGAGCAGCCCCTCACAGATTTTGGGGAAAAAAAAAACCAAAAAAAAACAACTAAACAAACAAACAAACAATCAAAAAAACCCACAAACCAAAAACCAGGGAAAGTTTTTACTTTTTTACTTTTCTAACAGGAGCTGCAAAATTTAATTGTAGTCCACAGCTTTATGAAAAACAGTTGCCAAGGACAAGAGACAGTTAAAAGTACGGTAGATAAAGGCTGATGGTGTGATAAATGTACACAGAATTTTGAGTCATTATGAATGGAGCTTATGTAGCGCTGGGAGAGGAAGGAGATATTTCCCACATGACAATGCTCAGTGTAAGAGAAACATTTCTTTAACATCTGGAAACTTGTCCAAAACATTAGTATTGGCAGACTGCAGGTGGACAACATAGAATCACGGAATGTTTAGAGTTGGAAGGAACCTTAAAGATCATCTAGTTCCAACCCCCCTGTCATGGGCAGGGACACCTCCCACTAGACCAGGTTGCTCAAAACCCCATCAAGCCTGGCCTTGAACACCTCCAGGGATGGAGCTTCCACAGCTTCTCTAGGCAATCTGTTCCAGTGCTTCACCACCCTCATAGTGAAGAATTTCTTCCTAATATCTAATCTAAATATCCCTTCTTCCAGTATGAAGCCATTATGCCATGTCCTATCACTACACTTTCTGATAAAAAGTCCTTCTCCACCTTTCCTGTAGGCCCCCTTTAAGTACTGGAGGGCCACTATATGGTGTTCCCAGAGCCTTCTCTTTTCCAGGCTGAACAACCCCCAACTCTCTCAGAACTTGCCGGTGAAGACCAAGGCAAAAAAATCGTTGAGTACCTCACACTTCTCCATATCCTGAGTAACGAGGTCTCCTGTTTCCTTCTGTAGAGGACTCGCATTTTCCCTAGTCTTCCTTTTGTCACTGACATATCTTTTCTTATTGTACTTGATGTCCCTGGCCAGATTTAACTGTGTCTGGGGTTTAGCTTTCCTAACCTGATCCCTGGCTGCTTGGACAATTTCTCTGTGTTCTTCCCAGACTACCTGTCCTTGCTTCCACCCTCTGTAGGCTTCCTTTTTCTGTTTGAGATTGTCCAGGAGCCCCTTGTTCATCCATGCAGGCCTTCCGGTGTTTTTGTCCGACTTCCTCTTCTCTGGGGTGCATCTCTCCTGAGCTTGGAGGTGATCCTTGAATATTAGCCAGCCTTCTCAGACCCCCTCTCCCTCCAGGGCTTTATCCTACTGTACTCTACCAAGCAGATCCCTGAAGAGGCTAAAGTCTACTCTCCTGAAGTCCAGAGTAGCGAGCTCACTGTGCAGCCTCCTCACCATCCTAAGGATCTTGAAGTCCACCATTTCATGGCCACTGCAGCCAAGGCTGCCCTTGAGCTTCACATTCCCCACCAGCCCCTCCTTGTTGGTAAGAACATTTTATTAAAGTTCTATTAAAATTTTATTAAAGGTTGAAATGATATTACAGGATGTTGTTTCTGTATATCAAGAAGTCAAAATGCTCCAGAGTATCCAAACAAGGGACATAAAAAACAAAATGAAGCCATTACAGTATGAAGTTACATCAGCTGAGTTTCAGAAGCTTGTTAGAGTGATAACTTGATTACTTTAAATGAGATTCAGTAAAGTTGCATTGCAAAAAGTTCTACAGATCTCTGACAATGTCATAACAAGTTCCAAAAGCTGTAACAGGAAGACAGAAATTTAAATCAGTAATAAGATGCAACTTCCTAGCTGTAACTGTGAGAGGATTAAAGACCGAAGAGCTTTCCAGCTGAGATTGTGAAATCATCGTGACCTGAAGACTAAAATAAGTCCTTATATCTTTTTGAAGTACATCTTGTAAATTATCTTCTGAGGAAACTGTAAAGTCTGTTTACAGAGAAAATACTAGAATTAAATGATTATGTGGTGCCTACTCACCTTAAGATGTACAAATTTATTAATGCTTATCCCATATCTTCAGGGGTTATGGAAGAAAAGGTTTTCTTGCTTTTTCCCTTAAACTGCATTTTAGTATAGCCTTTCATTACAGGAGAAAGTACAGTTCCTATTCCAAAAAATGAGATGTTACAAGCTTACTTCAGAGACAGAAATTCCGTCAAGTATATAAGAAATTCTTCAGTCTTAGTGTGCAGAAGAACAAATTTGTTTCTGTTCCTTTCTGTAAAAGTTCTTGCCAGATATGCTATAATATTTTTATATGTTGCCTATTCATGATAATTAATTTTTCTCAGATAATGTTGTTGTAACAAAAAATGTTTAGTTGTGTGTCTTATAGATATTTTCAAGGGTGTTTTGTTGTTTGTTTTGTTTTTTATTCACACAGACTATGTATGTCAACACTATTGCTATTCTTGAAAATATAGTATTTTCACAGCTGTGCTGACTTTGTACTCAAAACTGATTCAGGAATTTCTTGTACGAAGGGTTTTATCTCATTCTCCTACAATTAGTGTGTTACTGAACTAACACCAAGTCTCAGAAATGCTCTGCAATAAAAATATTTAAAAACCCAGGAAACTACAGGACAGTCAGTCTCACCTCAATCCCTGGAAAGATGATGGAACAGCTCGTTCTGGGTGTCATCTCAAAGCATCTGGAGGAAAAGAAGGTTATCAGAAGTAGTCAACATGGATTCACCAAGGGGAAGTCATGTCTGACTTAACTGATAGCCTTCTACGATGGCATGACTAGATGAATAGACGAGGGGAGGGCAGTGGATGTTCTCTACCTTGATTTCAGCAAGGCTTTTGCACTGTTTCCCACATCATCCTCATAGGCAAGTTTAGGAAGTGTGGATTAGATGAAAGGACAGCAAGGTGGATTGAAAACTGGCTGACAGATAGAGCTCAGAGAGTTCTGATTAGTGTTGCAGAGTCTGGTTTGAGGTCTGTAACAAGTGGTGTTCCTCAGGGGTCAGTACTGGGTCCAGTCCTGTTCAATATATTTATCAATGACTTGGATGAAGGAATAGAGTGCACCATCAGCAAGTTTGCTGATGACACAAAACTGGGAGGGGTGGCTGACACACCGGAATGCTGTGCCACCATACAGTGTGACCTGGACAGGCTAGACAGTTGGGTGGAGAGGAACTTAAGGAAGGTCAACAAAGGCAAGTGTAGGGTCCTGCACCAAGGGATGAATAACCCCACGCATCAGGACAGGTTAGGGGCTGACCTTCTGGAGAGCAGCTCTTTGGAAAGGGACCTGGGAGTCCTGGTGGACAACAGGATGACCATGAGCCAGCAATGTGCCCTGGTGGCCAAAAAGGCCAATGGCATCCTGGGGTGCATTAAGAAGAGTGTGGCCAGCAGGTCGAGGGAGGTTATCCTCCCATTCTACTCCACCCTGGTGAGGCCCCATCTGGAGTACTGCATCCAATTCTGTGCTCCCCGGCTAAAGAAGGACAGGGATCTGCTGGAGAGGGTCCAGCAAAGGGCTGCAAAGGTGATTAGGGGACTGGAACATCTTTCTTACGAAGAAAGGCTGAGGGACTTGCGTCTTTTTAGTCTAGAGAAAAGAAGACTGAGGGGGGATCTTATCAATACTTATAAATACTTAAAGGAAGGGTGCCAGGAGGACGGGACCAGTCTTTTTATCAGTGGTGCCCAGTGAGAGGACAAGAGGTAATGGGCACAAACTTGAACATAGGAAGTTCCATCTAAATGTGAGGAGGGACTTCTTTACTTTGAGGTTGGCAGAGCACTGGAACAGGCTGTCCAGGGAGGTGGTGGAGTCTCCCACTCTGAAGACATTAAAAACCCTCCTAGATGCCATCCTGTGCAATCTGCTGTAGTTGTAACTGCTCTGGCAGGGGGGTTGGACTAGATCTCCAGAGGTCCCTCCCAAACCCTACAATTCTGTGATCCTGTGATATGATGTAATACAATAAAAAATGAATGAGAAAAAGAAAAAGATTACATACAGTCAGTTAAGTGATAAATGACAGTCTAAAAAAACAAATGGTGGTGTAGTAAACTCTGATTGTTATATAGGCTCAGATGGAGACAGTGCACACTATTCCCTACTGTTAAATATCCCTACTGATGGCAACAGATGCACACTCACTTCTTGCAAATGGATATGGACTGTAGCTTCCTTCAGAAAAGTTTTATAGGACAGGCAAGAAAGGAGTGATAGCATGTTTCAATAGATGCCCTGTTTTGAGCAAGTGGGAGACAATATCTGAATGGTGCATGCGGTAGCACAGTTGTCCCACAATCAACATGCTGAGATATCAAGTGATATTTAATATTCTTATCAATTAATTCATTTATTTGCCTGACTCTACTTCAAACATGAAATCTCATATTAAAATACTGTGGAATTATCAGTAAACCATTGTGACTGTTTTCTTTTTCTTTCTTGATTCAATAAAGCAAGATAGTTAAGTTTTAACATAAATGGTATTTTTCACATTTGCAAGAGACTCTAGGAAATGTTTTCATTTTTGATTGAAGAAAATGCTTTGATCTGGGAAAAAAAATAGTTATTTAAATTTCATTTGTATTTCCTAAAATATTTTCATTTTTTTTAAAAAAAGCATTTTTGAAACTATTGAAACATATTTTTATACTTTTAATATTTTTAGGCATGATACTGCATTTCTAAGTAAAATATTTCACCAATTTTAAAACTTTTGGACCTCTATTTTTCCTACTACAGCAGCCATAGCTTTTTCTTCTTCACCTTTTACCTTCCTTTTTTTTTTTCATTTATACCACTGTATTTTTGTCCTGGTTTGAGGTAAAACAGGACCAATTTTGTTCAGTAACTTTGCTTCTTATCTAGGCCTCTTCTAACTACTGAAATTAACAGCCTAAACCAGGACAATTTTTAAGGTCTTTTTATTCACTGAAGGTGTGTCAGCACATTGTAGTCAGCGTGAAACTTCACTTACCAACACTGATGTAGGAAAAAAAGGCTTTGCGTTATTCAGTCAATAATGATCCCATTTGACAGGCTGAGAGAGTTGGATTTGTTCAGCCTGGAGAAGAGAAGGCTCCGGGGAGACCTTATAGTGGCCTTCCAGTACCCAAAGGAGGCCTACAGGAAAGCTGGGGAGGGACTTTTTACTCGGGCATGTAGTGATAGGAAAAAAGGTAATGGCTTTAAACTGGAAGAGGGGAGATTTAGCTTAGATATTAGGAAGAAATTTTTCACTCTGAGGGTGGTAAGGCACTGGAACAGGTTGCCCAGAGAAGTTGTCGATACCCCATCCCTGGAGGTGTTCAAGGCCAGGCTGGATGGGGCTTTGAGCAACCTGGTCTAGTAGGAGGTGTCTCTGCCCATGACAGGGGGGTTGGAACTTGATGATCTTCAAGGTCCTTTCCAACCCAACCCATTCTATGATTTTATGATTCTGTGATTCAGCCACAGATGTAAGGGTATAGGCTTCTTTTGTTGCTCTGTTACAGGCTTCAGTAACGTTATTAAAATCCCGTTCAGTAAAAAAATAACTATCACATGAAAAATGAAAACATCACATTTTTTTTTAGATGTACAAGAAGGCAGCATAAAAAGTCCTTGAAATATTTATCCATTTCAGATTTTTTTTTCTTCAATTTAAATCAGGTTTAAGCGTACTTCATCTAGTATTGAAAAAAAGAAATCTTCATTCAGTATTTCTTTGCTGAGTTACTTTCAGCTGCCTGATTCAGCAGAAAGGAAATGAAATCGCTCTGAGGGTATTCATTTTTAAACAGAGAGAGAGAGAGAGAGAGAGGACATCAATTGTCTGTGAGGAATCTGCTGTCCTTCTAACAACTTTTGTACCTTGTCTTTTGCTGTGCGAAGTGAAACACCAAGTATGATTGGTTTTACAAACTTTTATTAATGTGATTAAAGACTTAAATCTTTTGACATACATTCTTAGAAATTGTTCAAAGCAGAATAGCCTTTATTATTATTGTTATTGTTATTATCATCATCATCATTATACTATGACATAGTCTTTGTGGTTATTTTGTAATTCCATATGCTTTTTTTAAATAACAGATTTACAATATGTATTTATGCAACTAATTTTCTCTGAGATTTCTGTCTAACATAGGACATCTGCTTCAAATGTGATTTTAATTTTCTTTTGTAATTGGTATGGGTGTTATATCAGAGTCAGGAATTTTTGGAAAACATTTGTGAGTGTTTTGTGACATGGAACTTTTTGTTGTCCTGTGTTTCAATGTTTATGGGTATATTTAATCTCATCAAATAGTAGAAGTCAGATATTTTTTCCTCAATCCACTTCAATGACTGTCAATTAAAAGGTATATTTCAAGATCTCTGCATGGTTCCTAATTAAACAAATGAGATTACAAAATATGTAAGAAAACACAGTTTATGCAGATTGTGTTTCACTGCAGTTGTAGGTAGAAACACTATGGAGAACATTTATAAATAACTGAGCATTTTTCAAAGTATTTTAATATTCATTTACATATGGTTTATTTCTTCAAGCTTTTTAATACAGTCTCATTTTTTTCAAATGTGCACCAAAATTAGTAACAGGCTAGAAAACAGCATTTAAAACACTACAATAGATTTTCTGAAGGAATATAGGAGACAGGATGTTATAAAAGAAGATTAAGTAAGTGCCAGGTTTGATCCTTTTTTTTTTTTTTACTTTATTTCAGAATAGTCATAGACTTCTAGCTGTTAATTGGCTCTAGCTAGTTGCTCTTTTTTGGGGAATAGTCATAGACTGCTAACTCTTAATTGGCTCTAGCTAGCTCCTCTAATTCTTTTTTTTTTTTTTTTCCTTTTCTTTGTCTTCTGAATTTCCAAGGCCGATTTTACTCCAACTGACAGACATCTGCTCTGGGAAGGCTGCCATGACAGTATTTAAAATAACAGAACCTAACTTATGGGTACAAATCAGGAAAAAATGCATCGTAGTAACTGGAATAACTTTACATTGTTAAAATTTCCTCTATGGGAGAGAGACACCTCAATGTATCTGCCAATTATTTATCAGTAACATTGAAGAAACTGCTACTACAAAGGTCCTGGGAAGTTCTCTGATGAAAAATCTGGCTAGAAAGTAGAACATTTGCTTGCCAAAGTATTTTGTTTGACTACTGTCCTCAGGCTGAAGAGTACTTAAGTAAAATACTAAGATTTTTTGACCAAATATTCTAGTCTCTTCCTATACAACTGCCATTTCTGTTAGGAGTGAAAAAACTTGTGTTTTCTCCATAGCTTAGCACAATTGTTATGGTTTACACCCCTAAAAACATTCATGTATCATGCTCATAGCACAGTGAACTATTTAATTCCACCGAAGAGAAACATTTCAAAGGTGGGCAATTTTAGTGCACAAGTAATCTGAGAAGCAGTTCAGAAATTTCTGAGGATAAAAGGCAGATTAAAATTAGGAAATAATTTAATGTTAAGTAGTAAAAGAAATGTGAAGACATTACTAAAGGATTAAAAAGTGGATGATTCACCTTTGAATTTGTCTGTTTGTGTGGCTAAGAATTTTGAAAGTTTAATTTTTGCCTCATCAGTAAATATTTTGATTTCTTTTTGAGGGTTTAAGCCTTATATAAAGAGTTGCCTTTTCTGTCTTTCTACCCTCTCCACTTATTGCACCTCAAATTTCAAAATCTGATATGTATTTTTCTGCATATTAATTGTCTTTTTTGGTTGAGAAGAGGAAGGGATGAAAGTTTAGAATTGTACCGTATATACTTATTGGGAAAACAATCAACCAACCAACACCACCCCCTGCCCCCAACCCCAAAAACAAACAAACAAAACCCCTATCAGAGTTGTTGAACAAAGACAACAATTGTGACTAAGGTTCATATCAGTAACAGAAGCTAAACATACATGCCATCAATTAGAATATAAGTAAATCAAATCCCCTGTGTTTCAAGGTTTACAACATCTCTAATTTTGTATTGGGAATGTTTAATTTTTTTTAGTATAAGACTATAAATGCATATATATATACACGTTAGATTTATTACTAGTATACCTGTTTATATACACTATTTGGCATTAATAATTTTGCTTTTTAATCTCACAGAATGAAATACAATATTTCATTTGAACTAGAAACAAATTAAGTTATGTATGTCCAAACTCCTGTTCTACCACACCATGCTGTTGAAATCCCTAGCAAATTCTCCATATATATAGTTACAGATAGCATAGGCTCTAAGTGAGGTACTAATTTTGTATCTAATTATTCACAAGTCAGATGTCTGAGAACAGGGACACAAGAGAAAAACATGCTGAGTGAAGAATAACCTAGAGCTCAAGAAATGTGACTGCTTTAGAGAAACCTCCATGCCCTCCTCAGAGCTTTATTTTCATACACTTATTCAGGTTAAACACTTCATGTCAAGTTTTGAAAGATGCAACAGGATTTGTTTTCTTCTTTAAAACACTACTAATGTAAGATTGCTTATGAAATTTATTTTTTTTTTTATTTATATATTCCACAGGTTTTAGTTGGTGACTAGATTCGTATTTCATTGGAAAATAATGCAAATCTGGTGGGGGGGGACACACGGACGGACACAGACTACAACACACACCAAATTATTTCATACTAGAAAAAACTTTAAGAATTAACATGTCATTCTTCGCTTTATGATATGGAATATCAGCACTGATTATTATTTATCGAAAGTGAAGTGGAAAATTGGTAAAATAATTTCAGGATATGAGTTGAGACAGTTTTCTGAGAAAATTTTACTCTTGAAGTCCTGAAATATTAACGTAAATGATCATCAGCTATTAGTATTCTGGCAAATTTAAATATGTTCTTCGTGCCTATTGTTCCACACAGTAAAAAAACCCAACCAACCCAAACAACAACAGCAACAAAATCTCTGGCTTGTTTTCATTACTTATTTGGTAGTGTATTTCCTATATTAAATTATGGCTCTCGAGAAATGCTTCTTCTTTGAGATGTTACGTCTGAAATATGAGAATGGCTTAGTAATTATTCTGGAATCATTCCCCAATTTGATATTTTTTTCTGAGCACTTAAATATGTAGTGATCAGAAGTATAAGGCAAATATTTCAAATGCAGGCATAGTGGCAATAGGCCTAAAAATATACATTGAGAAAATTAATGATATCTTATGGTCTTTCTTTGTTTAATAAACATTTTTAATTCAACATTTTTAATTTCAAAAATATGCTGATTTAAGAAAAATAAAAAAATATCCTCCCTGTTCCCCAGACATATATCTATTTAACTAAACCTCTTTTTTTTTAAGGATTATGGTCAATCAAATAAAAATTGGAGTAAATTTGAGTGACTTAAAAATATCTAGTTATGGTACTAAAGCAGATAACCAAAATTTCTGTCGTTCAAGTTTTTAAACAATAGAAAATAAAATGGGAAGAAAAAGAAACATACTTCTGGCAACTTTATGCGCAATCGTTAATGTTAAACTTCTTCTGATAATTTTTCTGCTAAAAAAACCCATAAGCTTTTAAAAATTGAAATTGATAACTATGCTTTCCCATCCATACAAATACAACTGCATGATTTGGTAGAAAAATAAGTACATGCATCTAATAAAAAAAATCATAGTTTCATCCAGCAAACTGAGATGTATTCTTTAAACTGTCTAGTATCTGAGTATAAATATATTTATTTTATTACACATTTTGCAGTTCTTTTTTGCCAAATAAGTGTCTCAGCTAACAAATCCCAGTCAATTTCAGTATGGTTCATTACTGGGAATACATAATCCTCCTTAGGTTTTATACATAGATTTGATCATTTGACAGTAATTACAAAACTACTTTCTTGCATATGAATTGTAGCCTAATTAAACTAGCCTGCAGGCAGCCACAGCAATGATGCTGGTTAAGCAGCATTTTCTACATTCCCAAATGCTACTACGGTCTTTTTGCTTTTGCTGATTTCATGCATTTTCTGCCAAGTTAAGCTATTGAGGCAATTCTGTAGGGGAAATTTTCATTGAAAATGCATCCTTTTCTAGATCTCCTATAGAAATTAACAAAAGACCTGGCTGACCAAATGTAATAAAATGTCAGTTAATCGGTTTTATTGGTTACAGACCGTATTGATCACAGAACAAATGTGAATTTGCAATTAAAAGTGAATGGATCAGTGAATATATTTTGGAGATTTTTAATACTTTGCTTTGCATTTTTGATCCTGTGGATGATTAAGCATAAAATCCCCTCAGTACCTTCAGCTGTTTTTCTCTCTGGAGGTCTTGGTTTGGAGAGAGGCTATGCGTCATAGATAAATGTTTTAAAGTCAGTAACTAAATGTTAATATAATACTAGTAAATTACAGCATTCTTTAGAACACTTTTTAAATTTATATTCATGAAATATGTTTAAATTACATCCTTAATATCTCCTTGGTAGGATTAATTTTTATGTGGCATACCTGTGATGCTTCCTCTGCTTTTTTTAAGGGTGTTTACAAAAGCACAATTGGCAGTTAGATTCTGCTTGTACCTTCGGAAATCTGGGCTGTATTGTCAAGACTTTAGTTGGAAGGCTGAGGGTACTGATTCTTCCTTTGTATCCACCATGTGTTCATATCTTCAGAATATGTTGAACATGTCCACGTTTACATGGATCTAATCGTTAGTACCTCTTCTGAAGTGGTTGTTTCCCTTTGTCTGTTTATAACCACATTGTACTGTTTACTATAATCTTTGTGCTGATGAACAGTACGTTGTTAATTCGGAATGATACATGCATATGTGAAGAACAGTTTATCTTCTGAAGTTTTTGTACATGCAAGTTCTCTTATTTGTGGAATCACATGCTTCATGTGTCTTCACTTATGATACCAGAGTATCACATGTGTATTAATAGATTTTTTTATTTATTTATTGATTTGTCTGCCTGTGTAAATGCATTTATCACAGAATCACAGAATGGTAGGGGTTGGAAGGAACCTTCAGAGATCATCTGGTCCAACCCCTTAGCCAACGCAGGTTCACCTAGAGCAGGTTGGACAGGAATGCATCCAGGCAGGTTTTGAATCTCTCCAGAGCAGGAGGTTCCACAACGTCTCTGGGCAGCCTGTTCCAGTGCTCTGCCACCTTCAAAGTAAAGAAGTTTGTCCTCATGTTGAGATCGAATTTCCTGTCTTCTAGTTTGTGCCCATTGCCCCTTGTCCTGTCAATGGGCACCAGTAAAAAGAATCTGGCCCCATCCTCTTCACACCCACCCTTTAGATATTGACAAGCATTGATAAGATCCCCTTTCAGTCTTCTCCAAGCTAAACAGACCCAGGTTTCTCAGCCTTTCCTCATAAGAGAGGTGCTCCATTCCCTTGATCATCTTTGTAGCCCTCCACTGGACTCTCTCTGGTAGTTCCCTGTCTTTCTTGAACCGGGGAGCCCAGAACCGGACACAGTGCTCCAGATGTGGCCTCACCAGGGCAGAGTAAAGGGGCAGGATAACTTAGCTTGACCTGCTTACCACAGTCTTCTTGATGCACCCAAGGCTACCATTGGCCTTCTTGGCCACAGGGGCACATTGCTGGCTCATGGTCATCCTGTTGTCTACCAGGACTCCCAGGTCTCTCTGCAGAGCTTCTTTCCAGCAGGTCAACCCCTAACATGTACCGGTGCATGGGGTTATTCCTCCCTAGGTGCAGGACCCTACACTTGCCTTGGTTGAATTTTATAAGGTTCCTCTCTGCCCAGCTCTCCAGATTGTCCAGATCTCACTGTATGGCAGCACAGCTTTCTGGTGTGTGAGCTACTCCTCCCAGTTTTGCGTCATCAGCAAACTTGCTGAAGGTACACTCTGTCCCCTCATCCAGGATATTGATAAATATGTTGAACAAGACCAAACTCAGTACTGACCCCTGGGGAGCACTGCTAGTTTCAGGCCTTCAACTGGGCCCTACACTGCTGGTCACAATGCTCTGAGCTCTGCCATTCAGCCAGTTCTCAATTCACCTCACAGTCCTCTTATCTAACTCACACTTCCTAAGCTTACCTATGAGGATATTGTGGGAGACAGAGTCAAAAGCTTTGCTGAAGTTGAGGTAGACAACACCCACCACTCTCCCCTCATCCACCCAGCCAGTCATGCCATCATAGAAGGCTTTCAGATTGGTTATGCTATGGAAAAAAAAAAAAAAAAAGATGAAGGATTAATAGTTTTATTTTAACCCCAGTCTTTATACTTATTTTATTTAGGTATATTGAAAATAAACATAAATATTATTTGAGCTGAAAACGATGGCTTTCTGCTTTGTTACTGTCCTTCCCTGTTGCTGGCTTCTCCCTTGGATCTTATTAAGGTCGTATTTTCAGACAGCATTAACGTATTTGGGCCAATGTGGATGATTAATAGTGGATCAGTATCAGCTGACTTTACAAGCCTCCCAAAAATGAAGGTTACATTTTGTCTCTCTGGTACAAAAGGACAGTAAGCAATGTAGGTGTCAGATTGGCACTTCCTGAGCACAGTTTCCATTCTTCTTGGTATAGATTCTCCAGCAATGATCATCCATTTTCAATTAGTGCTGAAGATGATTTTTTGAAACCTTTGTGTGTTGTGCTGAATGGAGCACAGCAGACATATTTCAGTTCTGCCAACATTTGGTCCTTCAAAAATTATTTCCAGTTTCCATACTGGAAACATGACAGATAATTCTTACTCTTTGGAAGAATTTGTTCCTGGCTTTTTGCCTTATATTCCTTTGTTGGTTGTTTGGTGGCTATTTGTGTGTTTGTTGGTTTGTTTCTTTTTTGGGGGTAGGGGGGACACCCATACTTTTTATTCTTTGACCATTTAGGACATGCCTGATTTTACTCCCTAGTTTAATGCTGAATCTTGAATGTAGTTGGCTAAGGTTTCCTCTGACTCAGTGCCCTTTTCCCTCCATATAAAGAACTTGCTTTTAGCCCAGAAGAAGGTGTTTCCTGATTTAGAAAGTATTAAAAAGAAAAAAACAACCTGTTGTTTTCACCTATGTTCAGCTCAGTAATAAGCAAAGACATCTAGCTAGAAAAAAACTTCACTTTTTCCTCATATTCCTTTCTTTGTTGCTCTTTTTTTTTATTATTTCTGATCAGCCACATGTGAATACTAGAGATCTGCTCAGAATTTTTCCTTCTTGGATTTTTTTGTGACTGATATGGAGTTCTGACACACTTTCTAAAAGAGCTGAAGCATAAAATTCTAATAATAATCCCCGTGACTCTCAGCTTCACTATCTGGGGAAATTTTTTTAGAGTACAAATGTAATTGAAAATAAATTTTTTAATGAAAATTTAAAATTTCAGTTTACAGTGTTATCCAAAATAAATTTCAGTTTTCTGCTAGCTAAAATTAATGCTGTTAGGATACAATCCCACAGAATCAGAAAAGTAACCTTTACTACAATTTCTAAGGAACATGTTATTTTTCAAATTCAAATAATGTGCAAAACTACGCAGCCAAGATAACATTTCATCTGGAGCCAGCAAATCCAAGAAGAACAGGAAAAGGTGACTCACCAATATAATGTGTCAAAGGGATGTTTACTGATTTAGCTAGTCACAGAATCACAGACTGGTTGGATTGGAAGGGACCACTGGAGGTAACCTGGTCTGACATCCTTGCTCAAGCAGGGCCACCTAGAAAGATTGCTCAGAACCATGTCTATACATCTTTTCAGCATCTCCAAAGATGGAGATTCCACATCCTCCCTGGGCAACCTTTTCCGATGCTCAGTCACCCTCACCATAAAAAAGTGTTTCCTGATGTTGTGACAGAACCTGCTGTGTTTCAGGTTATGCTTATTGCTTCTGGTCCTGTCACTGGAAACAACTGAAAAGAACCTAGCTCCATCTTCTTTGCACCCTCCCTTCAGGTATTTATACACATTGGTGAGGTTCCCTTTGAGCCTTCTCTTCTCCAGGCTGAACAGCCCCAGCTCTCTCAGCCTTTCCTCATAGGAGAGATGCTCAAATAACTATCTCAATGGTCTTTCATGGACTTATTCTCCAGTATGTCCATGTCTCTCTTGTACTGAGGAGCTCAGGCCTGGGCATGGAACTCCATATATGGCCTCACCAGTGCTGAACAGAGGGGCAAGATCACTTCCCTTTACCTGCTGACATCACTCCTCCCAGTGCGGTGCAGGATACCATTAGTCTTCTTTGCTGCAAGACTGACATTGCTAAGGCAGTTAGCCATCACTGACTCATGCTCTACTTGGTGTCCACTGGAACTTTCAGGTCCCTTTTTGCAAAGCTGCTTTCCAGTTGGTAGGCCCCCAGCGTATATTGGTGCATGGTGTTTTTCCTCCCCAGGACTTTACACTTCTTGTTGAACTTTATGAGGTTCTTGCCAGCCTATCTCTCTAGCCTGTCAAGGTCCCTCTGGATGGCAGCACTGCCTTCTGGTGTATCAGCCACCTCTCCCAGTTTTGTTTCATCAGCAAACTTGCTGGGGATAAACCCTGCCCCGTTGTCCAGATCACTTATGAAGATTTTAAACAGGATTGGACCCAGGATTGAGCTCTGGCCTCCACTGTTAATTATTGGTCTCCAATCAGACCTTGTGCTATTGAACTGCTATTTCTCTGCTGTTGATACTTCTAATGCTATGGGACATCCCACTGAAGCTTTTGCTGTAGAGTTGAATGCAGTCAAGACACTTTGAAGTCCTGAGGTTTCAGTTCAATTTTTATGATCTTCAAAGCATGAGATGGCACAAATGAACCTATATCATATGCTTTATTTCACTTATAGACCCAATATTGCCAATTACAAAACCTTTTGAATGATCATATATATAATTCTTCAAATTAAAAATGCTAAGGATTTTTCTTGCCAGGACACAGACACACACGCACACATAAAATATCCTACTCCTTTTTGTTCCTAGATCAATTAATGCAAATTAATGTAAACTCTTCAGAAAATGGATCACTTCTTTCCTCATTTTTTGGGTCCTCAAAATACATTTCTAGCCTGATTATTTGTCAGAGGAACTTACTGAAGGAATGAGAATTTATGGTTTTTCTCTTCCACTTCCGTAAGTATTTTCTGATGTGGTAGGAAATATAATTACCATAGATGATAAACTATAAATTGCAAAAGTAATTAAAAGTATAAGGAAAAAATTTAAAGGACATGATTGTAAGTAATTTCTAAATAAATAAAAGTTTGTTGAAGGAATATCTGATAACTATAGTAAAAATGAGGAAATTTGGCTTGACCTTTCTCAAAAGAAAGGATGTTCATACTTACATGCAAACATAGACACAATCGCAAAGATTTCTCTATCAATAATAAAGAAGTATCATATAATCCAGAAATAAATACTTTTCCCTATATGGCCATTTTTATTTTAATAAGGTTTATGATAAACAGCTTTTAACCTATTTCAATATTAGGCTTTTGTAATAGTTAAAATTATACTGGTTATTATATGTTAGTTATCATCGTATGAGATGGGAAACAGCAAAATATACAAACATGCTGGTTATGCTTTTGGATTTTGAAATGCCTAATACAAAGCTCTGTGACAAAGATTTTTAGTCTCAGTTTTTTCCATGTTATTTATTTACTTTGCCCCCTTTCCATGCCCTCTTAAAAACTGTACTGAGAATTAGTCTTCATAATTTAAGGTATTTGAAAAGGTACAAAGTGCATTTCTTGGCATGCAGAGCCATATAGAAGGACAGGCTACTGAACATAATTCCTTTAAATTTGGTTTGTTTCTCAGGTCTCATTAAGAGCTCAAATGCAAACTCAGTTTGAGAAAATAATTTTCAACTATATTTGTCCAGATTTTTCTAACTGTAACATGTAATAACAATCTAGTCCATTTTCCTTCTCAAGAGAAATGCATTCATAAAAATCTGTAACTCAGCCTACATTTCTGTTGGAAGATAAATGCCAACAAGGTGAAGAGAGGAATAGAAGTGAGATAATAATGAAAATCCAAACTAAAATCTAAACCTTCCTCAGTTTGTAGTTCTGACAATAAATGTTAAACGTGTTACTTTTAATCTAACTTTCAAGCATTTGTCTCGGATTCCTAAATAAGGGTATGATCACTCTTTACAGAGCTTGGACAAAAGACAGACATTATCAAAAAGCAATTTTGATCACAAGTGGACTGATTCCCATAAAAATTGTTACCCTTTTCACCTTGCCTAAATAACAGAAGATGACAGCATTTCTATCTGAAGTAATTTTTTGAGGCTTTAATAACCTCTGACCTCATTCTGTAACAGCTTTTTGAACAGGATTATTCCATGTCGTAACTTTCACTCTGACAAAGAGCAAATGCTGAGAACAAGCTTCATTTACGAAGCTGGAGGTGAATGCATTTGAATATGCATTTTAATATATGTTTGAGAAACACACCGTAATGGAGAATGATAATTACAAAATTTTAATAAACATTTCAATGAGTCTTACTGTAGAATATTCTGTTTATCTTGGTGACAGTTACTCATGTCCATAATAATTTTATATCTGTTCATTTCAAATTATGGAAAACTCCTTACACTATAAGGATACTAAACTAAAATGAACATAAAATTACAAAGCAATATATCCTCATATCAACTATTCTGTGTGTATAATTTAGTACCTGTGTACTTGTGAGGCAAAGATCTACAGTTGTGAGTAGAATATTCAAATTCTTTTGCAGGAAAAAGTAGTTGTTTGGTTTTTTGTGTTTTGATGCTTTTTTGGGGGGCCAAAACTTGAAATACAAAATTTGTCTTAAATGCAGATTTAAGGACATAGAAAATATATACGTAATAGTAATTCTGCCTCTCTATGACTTATAAGCCTACTGAAGATATGGTCTTGTAGATATTACTTGTTCAAATGAACACCAAAATCAGTTAAATCTTGCCTGAGCAAGAACTAAGTAATCAGTTTGTCCTGGTTTGAGTGATGCAGGACTAATTTATCTTCTAGCACTTGGGAAGACTGCACTTTTAGAAGACTCTAGTGCCTGAATTTGTGAAAATATTACTTTATAGCCGGCTATGGTGTGTAGATTTCAAGGTCTCAGTGTTTTTGAGCTTGCCAGGTTCAGGGATGAGGAGGAGTGAGACCTGGGCACTTGACCCAAGCTGACCAACAGGATTATTTCATGACATGAACGTCACAGTCAATATTAATTAGGAAGTGTTCTGCAAAGTTCTTTCTCTCCCTTGATGGCTGCCATCCTGAGAACTTCTTGCCCCAGTGCCAGACCTCTGAGGGCTTCCCTTCCTCCTGAAGCCGTAGTGCTTGCAGTGTCTGACATTTGTTGTCTGCTGCTGGGAGTGCACAACTTCCTACTGATACAATTGGCTGAATACAATCTTTGCATATTCTGTATTGGTATCGGGATCAATATTGGTTCTTTAGTGCTATTAATGTTAATTATATAATATCATTCTATTAAATCTGTTTATATTTCAGCCCCCGGGTTTCCTTGTTTTTTTCCTGATTCCCCTTCCCACGTGGAGAGGGGTCATCAGGTGATAGAATGATTGTCTAAATTACAATAAATTGGTATGGGTTTCTCAAACCATAACACAGTTTTATAATATTTTTTTTTTTTTT
>VUYV01000123.1:1313855-1346301 GCA_008711295.1 Anarhynchus alexandrinus
CATGTTGAGCTTCTCGTCGATCAGCACACCCAGGTCCTTCTCCTCAGTGCTGCTCTCCAGCCATTCCCCGCCCAGCCTGTAATTGTGCTTGGGATTGCCCCGACCCAGATGTAAGACCTTTCACACAATAGAAAGATGAGGGCTGAAAGATACTGTATAATATGACTCTCAGAGTCATGGACTCTCATGGACTGTTTTCTATAAATGTACTAGACATTTCAGATTATTTTATGTTGCTTTGCTGGTAATGTTTTATGCTTTACAAGTCTTGTCCGTGCATTTTTCAAGTGTAGCTGTATAATTTGTTTATTTAATTTGTGTGTGCTTTATTGGATGATCTTTATCGCCCAAATCAACATTTCTATTGCTTTCTTCAATAGTCAGGGCTTTAAATACTGTGTTAATTTGGTTGCTCATATAGACAGATTAATTGCATATCTTACAGAAACAGCTGCTTCCTTTGATCTGATTCAATAGTATGGCATTCAGGTATTTAAATATGCTACCTGCCAGTCAGGCTGCATGATTTGGCTAATAGCAGTTTATTTTAATAAATAAATTAATTAGTGTTTGAAATCATTGTAGCCACTGCCCGGTGTGTACAGCAGTTGATTGGATGTGCATTTCTATACAAACTTCAGTGATTTCCCTGGGATTTCAGTTAAGATGAAAACTATAAAAAATGAGTTTTTCTAACTGAAAGAAAGACTAACATTTTTATTTCCTCACAGATTTCTTCAATTGCTTTTCCTCATGAGTCCTTTTTTTGTTTGTTTGGTTGGTTGGTTTTTGAGAGAGAGTTTTTTGGCCTAAATTTCCCCTTTGCTATTCACCACATGAAAGTAGGTGATGCAAATCTAGTAATACAAATTTTATTGGACTTCTAATGTGTTCTGTATTAGCTAACAAAATCTGGTGAAACTTCATTTGGATTAATTTCTTTTCCCTTTTGAAATGTCTCTGATTGTGTCAGTTATGTTCATTACTGTTTTTCTCATTTGAACTATATAGCCATAATATTGGCACTACATGCTTGGTAAGCAACTGCCAAGTTCTGCTCGATCAGTAAGTGAAATTATCTTATAAATAGATTACAAGCAGTATTTCAGTAGATTTTCTTGTGAAATATGCTCTACTAATATGATAATCATCAGTAGCACCAAAACATCAAAAACATCAAAACATCAAAATCACAAACCTTCGAGAACACATTTTAAAAAAAAAGCAGTGTAGAGTACATGTTTTGCATAAACCCTTGATTTATAAATTTTTTTTTATAAACAAAGGTTTCAGTTATTTTATTGGTAATGTTCCATCATCCAAGAACCTTACTTTTAATGTGTCGATTGTTAAAGAAAAAAAAGTCTTACATATAAGCATATTTTATCTTTACTTAAATCACAAAAAGTAAAAATGCATAACTGGTAAAATTTCCAGGAAAAACATGCATTCTCATCTACACATTAGAAGAGATATAACCCTGATTTATACTATGCAAGATGTCTCTTATTCTCGTTCTTGCACATTGAAACTTCAGCTAAAACAGATTTGCATAGAATTGGGTACAGACTTATTGCTTAATATACCTGAAGAGTTCTTGCTTTCTGATTTCCATGTGTTTGAGTACATTTTAATTATTTTCTACAACTACAATTTTTTTTGTACATGTATCTTTCTAATAAAGAAAAGTAGAGTGATAAGCCAAGGATGATTCTGTTCTTCACAGCAAAGGAATTTATTGAAGATGTCTCTAGATTTCTGCACTTACACTGAACTGCATCCTGAGAGCAGAGACGTAATGTGGTTCTCCCTAGACAATCCTATATGTCAAAAATAAAGAAAAAAAAAGTTTACAAGATAAAGAAAAGAGAAGAGGCATACTGCAGATACTTGTTAACTGCTGACCAAGATAGACTGATGTGCTGATTGTAAGGCATTGAAACATGAATATAACCATATTAAGATTTCTGTTCCAGGAAACTTAACGATTCTGTGATTATAGAGAAGAGAAGAGAAGAGAAGAGAAGAGAAGAGAAGAGAAGAGAAGAGAAGAGAAGAGAAGAGAAGAGAAGAGAAGAGAAGAGAAGAGAAGAGAAGAGAAGAGAAGAGAAGAGAAGAGAAGAGAAGAGAAGAGAAGAGAAGAGAAGAGAAGAGAAGAGAAGAGAAGAGAAGAGAAGAGAAGAGAAGAGAAGAGAAGAGAAGAGAAGAGAAGAGAAGAGAAGAGAAGAGAAGAGAAGAGAAGAGAAGAGAAGAGAAGAGAAGAGATGGAAGGGACCTAACAGTCTTCTAGTCCAACTGCCCGACAACTTCAGGGCTGACCAAAAATTAAAGCATGTTATTAAGGGCATTGTCCAAATGCCTCTTAAACACTGGCAGGCTTGGGGCATTGACCACCTCTCTATGAAGCCTGTTCCAGTGTTTGACCACTCTCTCAGTAAAGAAATGCTTCCTAATACCTAGTCTGAATCTCCCCTGACACAGCTTTGAACCATTTCCACATGTGCTATATCAAGCAGAAGAGATCAGCACCTCCTTCTCTGCTTCCCATCCTCAGGAAGCTGCAGAGAGCAATGAGGTCACCCCTCAGCCTCCTTTTCTCCAATCTAGACAAGCCCAAAGTCCTTAGCTGCTCCTCAGAGGACATTCCTTCCAGTCCTTTCACCAGCTTTGTTGCCCTCTGGACGCGTTCAGGCACCTCCACATCCTTCTTTAATTGTGGAGCCCAGAATTGCACAGAGTACTCAGGGTGAGACTGCACCAACACTGAATACAGTGGGGTAATCAGTTCTTTTGACCTGCTGGTTATACTGTGTTTGATGCACTCCAGGATGCAGTTTGGCCTCTTCACTGCCAGTACACACTGCTGACTCCTATTGTGCCTGCTGTCAATCAGCACCCCTAGATCACTTTCTGCAGGGCTTCTCTCCAACCACTACTCTCCCAATTTATACTTGTGCCTGGCATTACTCCTTCCAAGATGCAGAATGCAGCACTCGGACTTGCTAAATATCATGTCATTGATGATTGCCCAATCCTCCAATCTACCTAGATCTTTCTGCAAGACATCTTGCCCCTCAAGAGAGTCAACAGCACGCCCCAGGTTGGTACTGTCAACAAACTTGCTAATGGTGCATTCAGCTGCTGCATCCAGATTGTTGATAAAAATACTGAACAGAACTGGCCCTAGAACTGAACCATAAGGAACAGTAATGCAACACTGGGCAGGTATACTATTAATAAATTCAAACATATTGCAATTGCATATGTAGTTGTAAGGTAACAAATACTCTAAATTTAAGAAAAACATGATAGTAGAAGAATGAGAAGAAAAGCAGAATGCAGAGAAATTAAGACATTAGTACTAGAAATGGTGTAGTAGAGTATTAAACAAACAAAAAAAGTTACTCTGACTAATTAGTTCTTTTTAATGGGAAAATACAAGTGTTAGTAATAAATCCCAGGAACAGGATGCTAAATAACTCATTGGAATATGAAAATTACCATACTGTTTACAGTATAATATCTGTATAATATTTGCAGTTTTCATTCATTTTAATTTTATAATCTCCAGATAACTTTGTGGTGGATGTGTGAACCTTTTAGTCTAAAATATAATCTTACTTAGAAGATCATGAATACCTATTCCGACATATCTCATACATCAAGTAATCCAACTGCTCCAGAAATTGGCTTTAAGAAACAAAATGCAGAAAACAGTAAGAATTAGAATTATTAAATTATTTCTAGTAATCATGCACCTTTAGGAATGTGTTACATCTAAGTATCCTTCTAGTTTTTAACTTTTATATCTAAAGTAACATGGTGTCCTTAATTCTTGGTTTCCTTGAGACTCTTTGCTAAAATATTTTGTTTACTAATACTCTATTTCCCAAATTGTCAATGTAAACTTATTTTGAGAAAAAGTGCATTACATTTTAATTTCAGGTTCTAATCATAGCATGCAGCACTGGGAACAGTCACTGTTAGATAATTCTTAAGGGCTGAAATGTGTTTTCTTTTACACAATTATCTCCATGAAAATTGTCACTATAATCCAAATCCTCAATTCTTTTTCTTTTTGTAATCCATATGGAACTCATTAGAAATTAAAAGTAGTACTTAAATATTTTCTAATACAAATGTATATATAAACTAATCTGTACTTAAGCTATATAATTAAGTAAATGGCTGCAAACATAGATTACTGAAGAGCAAGGCAAGAGTTTTATTAATTTATTTTATCTGTGCATATAACAATATTGATATGCAATGTGTTTCTCTTTTATCTGCAAATATTTTTTGTAGCTCAGCAGTATAAATGTGATTAATATACCAGGGAAATTTTGAAATTAATGAGAAACTTGCTTGGTATTGAGAATATCAAATTATGCATCTTTATATAAACCAAGTATAAATTTATTTCTCTCTTGATTAATACTAGAATCATAGAATAGAATCACAGAACCATATGATGGTTTGGGTTTGGGTTGGAAGGGACCTTTAAAGGTCATCTAGTCCAGTGCTCCTGCCATGAGCAGAGACATCTGCAACTAGGTCAGGTTGTTCAGAGCCCTGTCCAACCTGACCTTGAATGTTTCCAGGGATGGGGCATCTACCAGCTCTCTGGTCAATCTGTTCCAGTGTTTCACTGCCCTCACCGTAAAAAATTTCTTTCTTATATTGAGTCTGAGGATATCTCCTCTTCAGAGGGAACCCATTCCCTTTTTGCATCTTTAACAACCACAGGTTTTTGTGCCAGAATTTCATTCACAAATCACTTAAGAAGTTTGCTAAGCACAGAGGAGACCTTCCAAGCTGTTAGAAGATCAAAACCGCATGCTGCAGACTAGGAATGCTGTGTCAGCTCCCTGAGTACCGCTCTGTATTAAGATAAATTAAAGCAGACATCATAGGACGCTGCGGAGAAAGAGTTTCCAGGCTTGCTAAGGAAGCCAGTCCAAGATCAGCCCTTGTGTGCTACCCAATGAGCCTCAGCCAGCTCCTCCTCTTCTGCAGATTTCATGAAAGAACAAACCATGGCAACGCTGAAGAGCAAGTCCCCAGTCCACGCCTGGTACGCCGTTCCCTTTTCAACGCAACTTCTGCCATAGGCTTTGATGGTAGCATTGAGATCCTCCCTTTGGGGTGTTCTTAGGTCATTAAATTACTCAGCAGATGGAATGGAGATCAACAAATGCATAGTTCGGGCTCCCCTGATAATGCCTGTATTTAAAAAAATCCTAAGTCAAATTCCTGTGGCAGGTATCAGGTTCAGCCCCAGAAACCTAGAACATACAACAACCACAACAACAACAGCAGCAACAACAGATTTAAAAAGAATGCAAAGAATAGCAAAAGATTAGCAAAATTAAGTTTATTATTCTTAAAAACACTGATATAAAAGTAATAGATATCTTTTTTTTCCTATACAAAAAATAAAAGAGTATAACATACATAAGGAGGCAAAGAAGGATAGAGGTAGCATATTAGAAAATCAGCAGAAAGAATGTTTGTACCCCTTTACTTGTCATCTGTGCCTCTATTCAGTTCCAGGAATGTTTTCATCACGTAAGGGTGCAGACATCACCCCAAAAAGGTGAATTAACTATGGCTCCATTGTCAGAAATGTAGTGTTCCTACATTCCTCTAAAAGAAACAACAGGTATGCAGGTGATGTGTGAGTATGTGTGTCTGTGCCTGTGTCTGTGTGTGTGCATGCACGCACGTATATTAGGATAGTATATAAGTCTTTCTTTTTTTAACCTTGGCGAGCATACAGAGTAAAAAAAATCCAGATAAAACAGTTAAAATTTATTAAAGTTGAAAGCAACAGAAAGCAAGGCTTTTAAAATATAAACTTAAGGAAATTAAAGGACAAGGGGAAAAGTAAAATGCTTCATACTTTTAATATATATAATGTATATATTATATATATGAAATATATACAACATACAATATACAATATGCAATATGCAATATAATATATAATATATAACATATAATATATAATATATAATTGATATATAATATACATAGATATTATACTTTATACATTATATATTATAAATTATATACTATAAATGTTTATATAAATTAATATCTAAGATTTATATATCAATATATAAAATATGTTTATTATATATCATGTATAATATATAATGTATAATGTATAATATATTATATATGATGTATGATGGATGATATATAATGTATTATATAATGTATAATTTATAATATATACTATATAATTTATGATATGTAATATATGATGTATAATATATAATGTATAATGTATAATATATAATATAAAAATATAATGCTTCATAAGCCTTTCAACAATGGAAGTGTTTCTTCACTATTGCAGAATAATTTGGAGTGAGAAAAAAAAGGGCAAAATATAAAATTATACTGGGATGGTGTGCTGGTTTTGGCTGGGATAGAGTTAATTTTCTTCATAGTAGCTTCTATGGCGCTATGGTTTGGATTTGTGACAAAAACTGTGTTAACTGTTGCTTAGTATTGCTTACACAGAGCCAAGGCCTTTTCTGCTTCTCACACTGCCCCACCAGTGAGTAGGATGGGGTTGTGCAAAAAGGCAGGTGGGGACATAGCCAAGTCAGCTGACCCCAACTGACCAAAGGGTTATTCCATACCATATAACATCATGCTCCAGTTTTTATGAGTGTATTTGCCTATACAATTGCTCCTTCATTAAAACAGTTTGAATACAAAAACTGTGAACTCCATTTTCCAGATGTAAGAAGTATTGCTTTAAAATGATGGTATTAGGAGAGCACTTTGTCTTAGACAAAATTTCATCTTAAGACAATTAGCCTGTCAGAAAAAGCAGGTTTATTTACTCTTATCACATTCAGTTACTGACAACAATCTCAGAAAAAAGGTGCCTGTGGGAAAAGGAGAAGATATCTGAATTAATATCTCGTAGTGTATTATTAAACTAAAGCCAATGTTAGGGGTTTGACTTTCACTTTCATCATGGTATGCAATGGGAAAACAAAAAGTATCTGTCTGCGCACATCACTGGAACAGCATCACACATATTCTTTAATTTATAAAAAATATTCCAAGGATCAGAAGAGACTGCAGGAGGAGCCACTTTTTTTCTGCTTCCCTGAAAATTATCTGTTTACTCAACTACTAGATAATTTATTGAATTATTTTTTACTACACTACTGGATAATTTACTGAATTACCTATTTACTCTCATATAGCAACTGGTTATAGACTAGATTAGCAAAAACATGTAAGGGAGTAAATCTCCTGTCATGCTAGAATATAGCAGTGTTCACAACAAGCAGAGCAGAGCTGAAAAATATTTAGACTCCATTCTAGAGAAGCCAGAAGACAGTGTAGTCACAGCCTAGTAGCTAACAGACTTATCAGCTTGTTGACTCAGTTCTTAAGACAGAAGTATGTATAGAAGTCCTTCTTAACTTAATAAACTTTAATAAAAAATATCATTTTAATATATTTTAATACATTTTAAACCTATTTGAATTTTAAATATATTTATTGTGTATTTATATTTATAGTATTATATATTTATATGTACATAAATTGTATATTTAGAATAGAACAACTTTTTTTTTTTTTTTCCTGGGGAAAAAGAAAACCTATTTTTTAAAAACTGCCTTTTAAGCAATTGCCCATTATATTCTGAAAGTGCATAAGCTACCAGCACAGTTTATTTAGATGCCTATTCTGGGGACATTTTCTGAACAATTTAGAATGCATAATCATTTTGAAATATTACGGTTTGATAAGCCTTTATCTTCTTCTGCTTCTTTCTTCCATATCTTTTTCCATTCAATTTTTAATATCTTTTTGAAACTTTCAGTTTGAGCTCTCCCTTTTATTACCATCATTGCTATACTACCCATTTTAGGGACAGTTTGGCTGATAATGCAAAAATCTCTTAAATAGGCATCCTTGCCCATCGTCTTAATATTGCAAAAATAACTATTTAATCAGTTTTATATTGCAAGAATCTTAAATGGAATGAATGATAAATTGTAGTTTCATTTCAACAGTGTATCAACTTTTAGATATAATATTAGAATATGAGTTACAAACCAAGAAATTGTATGGATACTGAAGACTACTGTGGGACTTCAGCACATGAGATATGTAAGTCACTGGTAAACCTTTCACAGACCTCTGTTATTTCTATGATAGTTACACATATGGGCAGAAGGAACATAAAATGTAAGTCTTCAAAAAGCTCACCACCAATGAAACAATGGTTTCGGTAAGGTTTGAAAATCAATGCAATGATATCACAGAATCACAGAATGGTATATATAATTATATTATATATAATATAATATATATTGTACTATATATAGTATATATATTTTTTATATGTATATAATATACACAAACTGCAAAAAGGACACAAACAGCAGTATCACTATTTTGGATGACAACATCATAGAGTAATAGGCTGAAAACGGCAAAAGAAACTTGCAGACACATGGAACTGTTGTCCTAAATTAAGTCTTCCAACTAGATAAATCTGTATGTCATACACTGCATGAAATACAGAACACTTTCATCTGTTTCAAGGTCTATTAGTTGACCTAATTAACTTAAAAGTTGGACATTGTGTATCAGTGATATAGCTCCATATTAAATTCATATTCTACAGAATAAAAACATGGAGCGTAATGTTACATTTAGTTTTGTTTGTTATGAATTCATCTGTTTTCAACAATGCATAATGTTTCCTTACATTACATTGAGTTGCATTGATTGTTTAACTCTAAAAGATCTTGCAAAACCACACACTAGGTTCTCGGTTGCCTCAGTACAACCTTGTTTTGTTTTCAATAATCTGTTAAATACAGCTTGTAAAAGTTAAAGTGCACAAAATGTTTATAGACATGCCTGACAATGTGAAACAATCAAGATTTACTTAAGCCTCTCAGATGGTATTGTTGTAGCAATATAGTGTCTGTGGCAACACAGTTTTTATTGCAATACAGTGTTTATTAGATCACATAAAAAAAATTGAAGTTAATAGGTGCAATTTATGAATGGTTAAATTTGAAGACATTTTTTCCCTTGCATTGATCTGCAAGCTAACAGATAGTGTCCTCTGAAAGCTTCTTTTCTTTCTTATCCTGAGCTAAAATTTGTATTAAAATTATTTTATTTGATTTATTATGACAATGAGCATTTTCCCTACACCATTGCAGAATGAGATCTTTGTTCCGGAATCAACTCACAGCAATTCAATGCAGCACAAAACAAAAAGGAAACCCAAACCTAAAGAAAACCAAACCAACAAAACAAAACCCTTTAACTGGACAATACAAGACGTGCCATCACAGAAATGACTGAAATAAATCATAAATTAACTTTCTTTAGCATTTACCTTTTCTGTCTCTCACCTCTTCCTCCGGTCCCTTGCCATTGCTTACATGAAATCTACAGTTTGAGCAGGTTACCCATGGAGGTTGTTCCATCTCTGTCCTTGGAGGTTTTCAAGATTTAACTGAATGCAGACCTGAGCAACCATTCCTGATCTCAGAGCTCCCCCCGCTTTGAGCAGAAGCTTGGACTAGAGACCTCCCGAAGTCCCTTCCTACCTGAGTGATTCTGTGGTTTCAAAATTCTATAATTCTATGAGTCCATGAATCCATCAATCTCGTTGTGATTGTGGTGAGAACTTGAAGGAGAAAATATCTTGAAACTCTCCTCCCTTTCTCTAATGCCTTTCCCTATTTCACTTACCATTTTCCCAGTAAGGGAGGACTTTAAACTTTGCTCATAGGATAATCCCAAGAAGATGGAGATTTTAATATTAGAGATTTGTCCAAACCCATCATTAAAAGGGCCAAACCTAAACTATCTTCTCAGTTCTAAAGACAGTGTCTCTCTAGATAAACTTTTCTGCACACATGGAAACCTCTATATGCAAGGATAATTTATACACTTTATTAGAAATTCTGCTTCTGTGTCAGCTTATGGATTTTTTGCTGTGAATCATTCTAGCAGCTTGTACTTTAAATAGAAACGAAAAGGAGAATAGAAGAGATGATGGTAACTTTCAAAGGATATTATGAAAATCAAATTGTCTATGTTGCTATTATGACAACATCCAGCAGAAATCAAACTCTGGAGGGGTTATTGGCTCAGCATTTCTAATTTGCTCATCTACCATAAAAGCTTAAACATTTGTTTTGCCACAGTTTTGGTAATTCCAGCTTGCTGGACAGCTGTCAATACACAAGATACCATCAGATAGCACTGTGGGTGGACCACTGGGAGGTTATTCAGTTGATGTAAATGTCTTGCCAAAGTCCAATTATAATCTTTAGCTACTTGGGGAGCACCTTCTGGCTCTCAGTTTGCTAAACTGGTGCCATAGGCACTGTGAGTTTATTAGCTGAATTCCTTAAGCTGTCTATTCATGTCAATTGCAGCCTTTTGTAAGGATTCTGCATAAGCATCAATCATTTGTGATTTTAATAGTTCAGTCCATCTAGTATTCTCAGTTACTGTCAAGGGAGAGTACTGTGTTATGGCACTGCCTAACTGGCAGAGCTTAGGGTACTTTCTGACTTCGCAGTTGTTATTTTGAGGCATGTGTACTTCATTAGCTTTTGAGCAAACAAGTATTCTTCTTTCCAGGAAAGCTGATTGTGCACAATGTATTGTTCTTGATTTTGAAGGGATAATGCTGGCTTTGATTTTGCCAGCTGTTCCTTTCCTCTTAGATGGAGGTAGGAAGGATTTCCATGGAGACAAACAATGTATGCTTTTGGACGACTGTTATAACACTACAGTTTTTATGGTTTCGTATATAAACTTTTTAGATATCTAGATTTTTTTTTCAGCAAATATAATTGTTTACTTTTTTCTCACATTCAAGCCTTTAACTGAGAAGACTAGTTTCTTGTCTAATGCATCCATTTGTTGTTGGTAAGGGATTAGATTCAACGAAATAAGAGCAACTTTTTGTTTCCATTATTAATACCCTCATTAATGAATTCTTTTTCATTCATACAGCTGTTAGATTTGAGAGAAATAAGATGTAACCTGGGACAAAACAAAACAAAAATCTGTCCAGCAATCTCGTAAGATGTTATGCTGAAGAGATATTTGTGGGGACGTAATCTCAAAAGTCACTGAACCTGGCTGCTGAACTTGCAACAACAACAATATCAGTGAGGGTCTGCTGATCCTCCTTTAAAGTTTATCTGACTGTTGTCATGACACAGACCCATGTGTGAAGCTGATAGTTCAGTACCTCAGATTTTTCAGGCTGGCACCCAGTAAAAATTGGCTGTCTTTATGTTAATTTGTCTTACATAGGATAATGAACTTCATGCTGAGAGGCAAGGAAGTGTGCCAGGAATATTAACAGCTATGGATCTTTCATGTTTAAGACAAGCAAGTTAAAAGCCATGCAATATGAAGCAATCTGCTGAGTGGTTTTGAACACCCCTGGTTAAAGGATGTAACCAGGATTAAAACAAAGCAGAATCAAATGTTAGTGAAAAAATGGTTCTACATATTTCTTTGATACCAAGGTGAAGATTAAGAACATTACTTTTGTGAATATGAATGTTTAACCAGACCTTGAGGAAAGAGAGAAAGCAGCTATATCTTAGCCTACTTCCAAACCTTTGCATATATAAACATATATGCACATATTTAAATAGCAAGCTCATTATTCCCAACTGTTCCACCTAAGGATCACCGACCTGCTTGGGTGTAGCTACAAATAAGCATGAACACTGTAATTATGCAGAACTTTACTCTTAGAGTTGATCCAAATTATGCTACATGGCCTTGAGTTTGCCTAATGTTATCATACTTCACTTTTGCTGGAAGCTGGCTTTTCCTCTGGTGCTCTGGTCAAAGACAGAGTTGAAGTCTATGACCCTTGGTTATAAGAACTCATAAATTCATGCTGTGGTCTTTCCAAACCTCTAGGATGTGCAATCTTCCTTTCTGCATAATTTTAAATATAAACGTCCCTCAAAGCTACAGTTCCAGAGCTCTGCTGAAACTGAGTCATGTCTTAAATTGTTTCTGCTTTCTCTCAGCCTGTAGAAGTGACTGGTCTTCTAATACTAAAGCATTATCTGTCCTTAACATCTCACTTCAATAAATTGGAATACACTATAAGTTTATAACTTCTACACACTGCTTAGGTAACCGTATGTGTCAACAAGAGACTGTCAAAACTGCTGTTTTAACAAATAATTATTTCAGGTTTTTTTTTTCTTTTATTCTTCATCCCCCTCCATCTCCTTAATTGCCCAAGAAGAGAGAATGATTTCAAGTGTCTTTTAAGGAAGAAGAGCACATGGCTTAATATGTTTCCAGTCTCTTGCTTTCTGAAAGAGAAAATTAGCAGGTATTGACTATTACTCTGTGCAGCATCAGCACAAAGTATGTATACCCAAAAGCATTAAATGTCTTTCTTCACATTTAAAAGGGATGCACTTTTTCCTTAAATGAAAATTATTTTACATATGAATACACTAATTTGCAACTGGCTATAATTTAAATGTTATCTTCTATCAGTTTTACCATAACATCAATGCATAAGAAGAGCATTTCTGCACAAAATGAAATTACTTTTTTGCAGGCTGAAAATTGGCAGGCTTCATCCATAGAAGAAGCCTGCAGCACACATAAAATATGTTTTCAATATGTAATAAAATATTTTGCAATGTTTTGATTACTGTTTTATTTCCAGTTCCTTACTGAATAATAAAATAATAAATTTGTCTTACTTTGGAGTTTGTCCTTTTGTTTTCTAATAATTCAGAAAGGTTCATCTGCAATTACTTGAAACAAACAACTTTTGACTGGTCATGCTGCTCTATTTTAACCTTCTATTCTGATACATACAGTACAAAATTAATAAATCAGACAATGCAGGTGTAAAAAATCTGTTGTAATACACCTGAGTGTTATTTACAGAACTACCTTTCACTTAAAAAAAGGAAAAATCTTGCTAGATGACTATAATTTGCCAATTCAGCCATCTGTGCAGTTGACATTGAAATTGGGAGACCAGAATTTTTCTTATAATATTTCTGAAAAGAAACTACCCTCATCTTTGTACATTACCTTCAGACTTCTTTCAGACACAAATTATCTGGGAAATACCTTTTTTCCTCCTTTCTTTCATGGACTGGGAAGTTAAAAGCATTGCCCAGGAACAACTAATTGCCTGCCAGTCACAATACATTGTGATTGCAGTGTTTCAAGCTTAGAAAAACAAAAGTAACAAAACAATAAAAAATCCCTGACTGTGTTTTAATAGAACAAATAATCATATTAAAGATCAAAAAGTTACAAAAGGAAGACAACATTTCAAAATGAATAATGTATTAGCAAAAAAAAAAAAAAATCAAATCTTTCCGCTGCTTCTATGAAAAAGGTAGATATTTAGATGTATGGTTGGTTGGTTGATTGGTTGGTTGGTTGATTGGTTGGTTTAAAGCTAAAGAGCTTGGATGAACTTGAGTCTTGGATGACAGTGTCGCCTGTGCTGCATATTTGGAGAAAAATAAGCAGGATGAGTAATGACCACTCAGATCTCGCTGTGTGCATGAATTCCTACATTACTGTACAATTAGTAATATAAGAATATGGACTTGCCTTGGTTGTGGTTTTAGACTGTCAAAGAAACCAAGAAACCCAGGCTGTGATTTAATCACAACAAGACAAAAGGAAAATGCAGAGATATACTTTGTGGCCTGATAATGACTGGAGCAACAGAGTGACACTAAGTAATTTGAACAAATGGAACTATTTGTCCCAGAATAGGATAGGTCAATGATGACTAACTCCTTCAGTGCAAAAGATATTAGATCTGACATACCTTAGGTTGGATATTAATACATTTTGGAAAGTGTCAGGGAGATACTACAGATTAGGTAAATGGTCAGCACAGTTAATGTCATGTCTTCAAAGAAAAATGTGTGCAAAGATGCAAAGGGTTTTCTTTTTTTGAGTTTGTTGTTGTTGTTTTGAAACTCACTTATTCCTAAAGCTGTCAAACAGAATCAGTAGAAAGAATTACTAGCAAATTGTGACTCTGGCCAGAAGGGTAAAAAACATGCTTTAACAAGCAGGATAGTCCAGGATAATTGCTATGAAAGGTAAGGAAGCTGGTACTAGGTGAGAGAACAGGGAAACTTAAGTTCTGAAAGAAAGCTATCATTAGCTCGGGGACGTGCCAGATTCAGCAGAGTACCTGACTTAAAAGAGAAAAAATCGATTAAAAAAAAAACCAGCAGATAAAATTTGCTTATTCAACCCATTATCTTCTTCCCCAGCTCTCAAAATCTGTTGTATTTTCTGTTGTTCCAATTAATCCCTCTTACTGTGGTTCATTTCACTTCACAAAAAGAGAAAACCCAAATATGTAGGCATTTAATTTTGTGCATTAGGCAAGCTGTGACTACTCATTAATAAAGTCCAAGTCATTAATAAATTTAAAGAGCACATATTATTTATAAATCTATCTGTATCTAAACCACTAAAACGAAATGGGAGCTAGTTTGATATAGGTCATGGTTTATCCCACAATATTTTTCTAAGGTTTTTGATTAAAAACACAAAGACCATAAAACCAAAAACTACCCTAGAAATGTTAAGAGTAAATACATTGGAAATTTTGAGTTCAGCCAGGTTTTTTAAATTTTACTTATTCAGATATTAATTTGATGGTTGAATATAATACTATGTAAAAATAAAAAATATTTTTTATATCAAAATATAGCAAAAATGTCATTATATAGCAAAAATATCATTGATACAAATATGGTCACATATTCTTAACACATTATTTCTTAATAAATTTTCCTACCTAAAAAAATATTCACCCCCCCATTCCTGATCTGCAAGAGAATGAAAATTAAAAGTAATTTGCCAATGTCAGTAATTAAAAATATACCAAATTATTGCACTGTAATTGGTATACCACATTCACTCAATTACACTCATTCACAGAAAGAAAACAGAAAATGCTCTCTCCCATTTAAATGCTCTCTCTTACAGCGTGACCTGGACAGGCTGGAGAGTTGGGCAGAGAGAAACCTTATGAAATTCAACAAGAACAAATGTAGGGTACTACACCTGGGGAGGAATAACCCCATGCATCAGTACAGGTTGGGGGCTGACCTCCTGGAGAGCAGCTCTGCGGAAAGGGACCTGTTAGTCCTAGTGGACAAGAGGATGACCGTGAGCCAGCAATGTGCCCTGGTGGCCAAGAAGGCCATGGCATGCTGGGGTGCATCACAAAGAGTGTGGCCAGCAGGTCGAGGGAGGTCATCCTCCCACTCTACTCTGCCCTGCTGAGGCCGCATCTGGAGTACTGTGTCCAGTTCTGGGCTCTCCGGTTCAAGAAGGATAGGAGAGGGTCCAGCAAAGGGCTACAAAGATGATTAGGAGCATCTCTCCTATGAGGAAAGACTGAGGCACTAGGGTCTTTTTAGTCTGGAGAAAAAATGATTGAGGGAGGATCTTATTAATGCTTACAAATACTTAAAAGGAGGGTGCCAGGGGGATGGGATCAGTCTTTTTTCAGTGCTGCCTGGTGATAGGACAAGATGGAACGGGCACAAGCTTGAACACAGGAAGTTCCATCTTAACATGAGGAGGAACGTCTTTACCTTGAGGGTAGTGGAGCACTGGAACAGGCTGCCCAGAGAGGTGGTGGAGTCTCCCACTCTGGAGACATTGAAAACCCGCCTGGACACTGTCCTGTGCAACTTTCTGTATGTGACCCTGCTCTGGCGGGGGGCTTGGACTAGATGATCTCCAGAGGTCCCTTCCAACCCTGACCTTTCTCTGATTCTGTGATTCTGTGATTTCATTTTGGTATGAATTCAATTCCGACCATTAAAGAGATAATCCATCTAAGACTCAAACTTGATCAAACTCCTCACTCTTTCCATTCCTTTATTGCAGATTTTCTTAAGCTATAAAATCATGAAAGCATGATTAGTATTTCCCTTGTGATTTAGACAGACCCTGCCAGGCTTTTTTTTAGAAAAAAACCAATTTATACAAATAGAATTTGATGGAAAGTATAATGTTTCGGTCAGTTTTCTATTTTCACTGGTACTGGTACTACACTTTGAATTGTTTATGCTGCACTGGAAGTGAAAAGTGTCATTTGGCCAACTGAGAATTGTCATTCTACTAGTTTTTGAGAGACTGCAAAGCTAAGATGCATACTGTATTTTACTCAAAATTCCCCTTTGGGACTTCAGCAGACAAAGAAATCAAACAATATAAAATGCAGCAAATTCTCTTCTCGGGAGGGAGATTGTTATTTAATGTCCAACAGCATTACATCCCTGACAACAAGGTCTGGAAATCTCTTAGTTTAATATACTTTTTTTATGGAGATTATATAGGCTAAATTTCTGTTTGATTAATTTTCTGTATAGTCTCCCGGGACAATTCATGAGTCATTTAGAAAACCTGTTAAAGGAATATTTCAGGTTGCTGCCATTTTAATAGTGACTATCAAGTACAAGTAGATTTTTAACATTGTTCACCAGCTCTCATGGTTTAAAATGCTATTGGAAATTCTCTGAAATATCTTAGTAGTGAGAACTGAGTAAGATATAAAAATAGATGTCTGAGATTTAGAACAAGAAAATAGAAGGTATTCATGCCCAGCAAAAAACATATCACTCATTCACATACTCAAAAATGGAGTCTTATGCCTAGATGACACTGATGCTGTATGTACATGAACAATTTTAAATTCTGTAAAACATCTTTCTGTATTTTAAGTGCTGGAATAATTTAAAATCTTACCTAAAAGCCTAGCAAAATATTTCAATTTCTTTTTTTTTTTTTCCCCTTTTTCACAGCTGTCTGGTGTTCGTCACCTTTTACCTCCTAAAATCCATTTTATTTAAGTTAATTTTCTTGGCTTCCATTACTATCAATAAATAGAGAAGGGAAGAAAAGAACTCAGAAGAGTCATCACCTCAGATAATTTCCTTACACAAGTTGTTAGGATCTGTGAATCTGAAACACATGAAACCAAATCAAAACTGGAGGGACAGTCTTTCTGCCACAGAAAGCATTTTTACAGTTCTTTTGATTAGTATTATGTAAAATATCCACAGCAAACCCTGTATATACTATAAAATATGGTCTTGGTAGGCGAGCTGTATAATTACTGGTTTTTTCATGATATGGTGGCTGTGAAGTGTTCAAATTTTGAGAAAGTGTATATAACCTGCTTATTTTTTTGGATGTTGTATCTGAAAGTCTTTTGAATATATGATAAAGCCTTTAGCCTAGGACATTTGATATCATAGTGATGCAAATGAAACTGCAAAACTACCATTTTAAGATGAAATCAGCAATCCAATATGAGGCAGAATGGACACCTGATACCTCCATCTGCCTCTATGAATCATGATGGTAGGTAGGACAAGAAACAATGAATTTAAATTCCAAGAAGAATGATTCCGGCTGGGCATCTGATGAGAACAGTGAAATACTGTAGTGTACTTTAGAGACACAGTAGAATCACCATTACTAAAGATTTTTAAGAAGAGTAAAGGCACCTCAAAGCTAGACCAAATAGATCATGCTGCTCACAGCCATGTCCAGTCAAGTTCCTTGACATGGCTGCCCATTTTTGCAGCAGGGCACACCACCAATTCATTGTTGACATGTTCATCATGTCTGCTAGGACTCCCAGGCCCAGTTCTTCAAAGTTTCTGTCTAGCCAGTTGGTGCCCAGACTGTGCCGTTGTGTGGGATTATTCCACCCTGTTTGAAGGACTTTGAATTTGTTGAACATCATGATGAGGTTCCTGTTGACTTATTTCTGCAGCTTGTCTAAGTCCCTCAGAGGAGCACTGGCATGTTGTGGGTCTTAGCATGTGAGGATTTTAGTATGTGTCATATGAACTCAGGAGTTTCACCACCCTGATACAGTGGTCTTGTGCTGGAGATCCATCATGAAAATGAGCTAGATAATCCTTTCAGGTCTTCTCCATCCCCATTTCTATGAAAGGAGAGTGAAGAATAAATCAAATGGAGGGAGATGGAAGGAAGTCATATAGGGTTTGTAGATAGTAGGGCAAGTCTCAATCAAGCCATCACAACTTATCCAGTCATTTGTCTCTCATTACCACCTTCACACTGCGTTGCAGTTACCTTAATAAATAAATAATAAGTAATAAAATAAATAATACATGATTACTTTGTGTGTTTCCAAACTCAAAATGTTTGGCAAATAAAATGTTATTGGCAACACTCTAAGAGACGAAATAACCTAAGATCCTAAACCTTCATCAAAAAATATGTACACACAACATTCACAGAATATATACTTCTGTCATCATGCTGAGAATGGAGGTCATAAAATTGTGTGTAAATTATTTAATAGTAAAGTCATTCAAATAGGTACTAGCAGCAACAGCTTCCCAGAACAAAGCAGAAGACTGCTGCAAAAAGTACTCTTATGTGTCATGTTTTGATTGAAGTTCTTTGGAGAACCCTGTACATGCAAGAAATAAAGCGTCAGTTTTTGGAGTCACTAGTTGTAATATTTTTCATTTGATATATTAGATTACATAGCATTCCACAAACTTACTGTTTTATTTGTTACATCCTGTTGACTAATCCATCATGCCGTAGGTTTTAATGTTTAATGAATCTATACAAATGTAATGCATTTATTAATTGACTTGTTTTTTGGTTTGTTTTCAGAGAAAAATGGATTCACAAATAGAATTATCTATGAATATGTCTTTTAATGTCACTACTGCCAAACCCCATGTTACTGTAATGTCATTAGTATTATCTACTGCCACATACAAAGTCTGTGGTACAGGCAAAAGGGATATATGGAGTTAAGGAGTTAACGTTAGCTAGTTAAGGGTTTAATAATCCAGATTTAATAATCTAATAATTGATGCCCATAGCCAGATAAGGCAGAAAAGATCATTAATGACACCTTTAAAACTGTTACGTAAGAAGAGTGACTAACGACAACGCCTCTTCTCTGGTGTTACTCAGCCCTGCTCATGAGCCTGCACCCCCCCTCCAGCCAATGCTGCTGTCCTCACTTAGCCTGGGGCAGCGGGTCTCACTGAGAGAATCAGTGTCCCATGGTTCCCACCAGAAGTAGTGGGGTGCCCATGGCAGATGTGGTCGATACATCATTTCTGTGAAGCCTAAGCAGAAGTCTTGAATATCATAGAACATCTCAAATGGTGCTAGACGTCTATATACGGAACCTGCAGCAGGCCCTTAATTGTCATCCAGCGGAACATTTCTCTATAGTTCATTTACAGTCCTGAATAAGCCTCTGCTAATTTTAATGGGAGCTCTGACACAAAGCTCACATACTGATATCTTTACTGTGAATAGCAGCTGAATTCCACGCTTAAATTCAAGGAGAGCAAAACTGTTCCCTAGGTATTACTTAGGAAGCACAATACATTGAAGTCAAAAGAAAAAGCAGACACTCTGGAGGCTTAACAACGATACATCTTTCCTCTCAAACAACTATGTGTCTAAAAGGATATGCACTATTTCTTATCATAATAATGAAAACTGTCATTTTTAGTGACGGTGCTGTGGAAAGGAACTTTACGCTTTGCATTGTTGTTTCAAATGTCACCTGTATAACTTAAAGGATGATTATGTACTTATCACATTCCGCACATAGCCTTACGATGAAAGCATTTAGGTGTTTAAAGATTAAGAAAGCATACAAATCTTAACTGTAAAGAAATTTACATTTCATCACAACTTTGACCTACAGGTTTACTTTTAATATGATATCATATAAAAACCCAAATAATTTTGTGAGACAATTTTTTGTTTCTTTAATTCAGGTGGACGGCTATCTTTCATTATGAAAACTGTGTAACTGTAAAATTATTAGTTTATTAATACGACAACTTACACCTTTTAAAAGCAGGGACAATTAGAGTCATAAATACAAAGCTAAAACTAAAATTTAAGCATAGGCATATTATTATAGGTATTAGCTTGTGATGTGGTAAAATAATAATCCAGAATCCTCCTTATAATTCTAGTTCAGCTTAAATTGTAGCTTTTTACACGTACGGATTTCAGTTACATTCTTTGTTCCTCCTAACTAATAACTTTGACATTTATTTTAGTACTTATAAAGAAAAATGATTTCTAAAGTTACCCTGAAAAATGCCCTACTGATACAAACATGAGGTTTTTGGTTTTGTTTTTTTTTCTGTATTTGAAATTTTTCACTTCTTTGTGTTTTCATATCTTTTGAGTTCAGAGAAAAACATTTTAAATGTTGCTGTATTGCCAAGTCTTTACCAGATATCCTCCTTCCTGGTCTGCAGGCATGAAAATTCTCCTGCCTTCTTTAAGATGAAAAGCTTGGACAAACCATGTTCATTTTTAAACAAGCCATTTATTCTTTTGCTAAAGTCACTTTATTTTGTTTTACCTCTTTCATGATCTCTATCATCCTCATAGACAATGATAAAATCATATCCACACTTTGTATCAAACAAGTACAAAGAAACTCAGCATGAAATAACCTCAGAAAGATAATAGTAGTACACCTAGAAGATGGCTTGCTTGTTATCTCATTTTATTTTGTTTGTGTTTTCCTGCCTGTGTATTCATTTACATTTTTTTTTCTGTTTTCTTCAAGAAAAGTTCAAATTTCCTTTCAGCTGAAAACAAGCTGGACAAGTTGAAAATCATATTGGAATTAATTCTAAATAAGGATTTACATTGCAAATATGTGTAATTAATAATGACTTATTCTGAGTGAGCACTTCAGAACTGATATCATATATAAAACAGGAGGTAAGGAAGACCTGAAGATATAGTTGTCTGAGACTTATGATTATCACAGAATAGTATAAAATGGATGCAGCCGCAAGAGTGTATCTGCTCCTTCCTTTTATCTACAGGTAGTATTCATTGTAACTTATCTACCTTTTATCTACAAGTAGAATTCATTTTATCTAAAACATTTCTTTTTTTTTTTTTTTTTTAACTGTATTTTAAAAGCTTTAATTGCTGGAGATTCTATTATTCACTAAGCACTGTGTTCTGATACTTACTTGTCCTTACAGATAGACTTCTTTCCTCTTAATAGTTACACTAAATACCCCTTACAACATGTAGGACCATCAACTATTCCTATTCATAGTAGAAATAAGTAGTCCCATCTTCAGTGAAAATAATCTGTTTCTATTTTTAGTAATAGTCAAATTGGTCCAGAGTTAATGAAGCTAATTCTACTGAAAGTAGATTTTGACTTTATGGGACACATGATTTATAAACTATGAAGACCTTTAGAAGCATAAGTTTTTTTAAAAGACTTTTGGCGATTTTCAGAACTGGTATTCGGTATAGCTAGTTCAGCGTCATTGGGAGGGATCTTGTCAGGGTGATTCATGGCACCAGAGTTACATATCTGTGCTTCCAAGGCAGCCAATTAAGATATCAAAGATCTTCATTAGGCAAACGAAAAATTGATTAGGAAAAGTTGTATATAAGGGTAATCTAAACTCCTGCCTTTGCTGAAATTTAGGGATATGAATTAGGTAGCTATGTTTGAAATCCAGTTCTTGTCCTGCATCACTGTCTAAATCAGTAGAGTATATTTGGATTTTTAGACTCTTAGAATCACAGAATCATAGAATGGTTTGGGTTGGAAGGGGCCTTTAAAATTTATCTAGTCCAACCCCCCTGCCATAGATCAGGTCATTCAAAGCCTTGTCAAATCTGACCTTGGACATTTCCGTTGATGGGGCATTCATAACTTCTCTGGGCAACATGTTCCAGTGTCTCACCATCCTCACTGTAAAAAATTTAGAGTTTTTTTGACAGCTGTTCAATGCAGTAGACTATCTTTTCTAACTTAATTTAGTGGAGGAAAGGGATTGACACCCATATATGTCACTTTACAGACTGGGATCTTGAGGCTGCCCCTCCTTTGGAAGCTCATATACAGTAAAGACTCATATCAATGAAGGAGTCTTGCAACCTGAAGACAGTTCAGTTATTGATTAAGAACCTTAGCAAGGTAAGAAGGAGTTACAGTCCTTCAGTCCAGATTATTTATGCATGGTCCATTGAACCATCGATGACTTAGAAAAATAGGTATTCTGGGCCTAAAGATTAAACCAGAGGTCTGCTGATACCATTTTGATATTTGGAAACAATTTCACTTCAATGAAAGCTTACTTCCACAAAGTTTTGACAATTTGTCTTTAAGAAAAAAGATGTTTATGAGGGATAGGAAATGGAAAAAAAAGGAAAGGATTTAGCAATGAAAGAATTTAAATTTGATTTCTGTTTTATCTAAGTCCTATCTGAGATAGCTAAAACATATTTTGGAGTTTTTCTACCTTAAAATATTCAATTTGCTTCTTTGACAAAAATTTCAGTGGATCTAAAATAGTCTGTTAGCTTTTTGGCTGTATGATGGTCAAAACATAGGATATGATTGCAACATCTATTTAAGAGCTTGGCAGTATATCCATGATTTTTAGAGTGTTCTGACAGTTTCTGTCAATAAATGCAATTTATTCTTGTATAATAGGCCTAGCAACCTCCGTGTCTAAAGCTGTTTTCTTCTTGGCTTTCCTTGGCTTTTCAAATATGTTAATGTTTATGAATTCTGTATACTGCCACAGTATGACCACTAACCCCTCTGCCCTTTTTTTTTCTCAGCTACATTTTTTTTCTGTTAGAACAGGTGCTTTATTTTCTGTTAATCACTTTGATATTTTTCCATTGAATATTAATCCCTTGATTTTCTTTAAATTGCTTCATTAGGACACTGTTTATTTTTCTCCATTTCAAGTTGAAACCCGTTTGGGGCAGGAGAGTTAGTAATAAACTCTGTATTCATGGGTTTGGGTTTTTAAAATTACTTTATTAGCTTTAAATTAGGACTTCAATTTGACAAAGAAGATGTAGTGGTCATATCTAGCCACTCTCCACTAGTACAAAGGTATATTACCAGCACGCTGCAAAATTTTGGTGGATACTGAAATTATTTAAAGACGATTTTTAAACATCCATGTTATTCTTTTTAAAAATAATAAAAAAAAATTATCGTATTCTATCATTGGGTTGTTAAGAGTGCAAAATTAGTATCTTACTATCTTACCTGTTGTACTTATGCATGTATTTTTCTGAAGTATTATTGTGATTTCCAGTCTTTTGTTGAAATTACCTATAATCATGACATTATGAAGTTCCAAAAACTTAACACATCTGGCAACAAATGATAAAAATGATACTTTTTGTTTAAAGTATCACATAATTTTATCACTGGCTAGTTCTCATTTGTAGTCACTATTGCTTCACTCAATACCAGGGGCTCTTATGCCAACTTCTTATCGATTTCCTGATTCTAGGAAAGGTGAAGGTCTTCTTCTCTGCAATATGGATATACAAATGTATCTACCCACCTGCTCTCATTTCAAGAATATTGAGATAATAAACATTCAGATCTAAAAATATTGAAGCCACTTAAACAACTTTACCCTAACACTTAAAGGTTTTAACGATCTTGTTTTTCTTCCTGTTCTTTCTGGTTCATTTTCAGTAATACAGTATTTAAAAATAAACAAATTCTTCATTTATTCTCACGACTTGAATATATGGTGCCTATTTAAAACTATTATCAATATAGTCCTGATCTCTGGAAAAATATATATTTATAATTGAAATCATTATCTTTTCCATAAAAGTCTTTATCATGCTTCTTAGCTTTTAAATAACAATTTGAATGTATATAGCCACAACATCAAAGAGAGATGGGTTTCTTTCTAGTTATACTGTGATAATACATGTGCATCACTGTATGCAGGTAGATGCTCAGATGGAATCCTGAGCCAGGACTGGAAAATCAGGGTGCCTGTTACAGATCCATGGTTCTGCAACTTTTTTTTTTTATTATTTTTTTTTATTTCATAAATCTGGTAAAGACAAGGAAGTTCAGTAGCTGTTGTAAGTTCCTTTGCAGGATGATATAGGATCTGTTATCTGTTCAAATGGACTGACATATTACAGTAAGAGCCTGGTGCTTTCCTGTCATGTTGTTTCCTCCAAAGCCTTACTTACCTCTGCTAAGAGGGAAAGCTTGGCAGCAAGGCCAGCAGATCAGACAGGGTATCAGGTACACAACAGGTAGTTCCTCTCTGACAGAGCATATGTGGCCAGAAGAATCCAAATGGGCTGCAGTTCCCTAATACTGCCCAATTCAATATGAGCCTAAATCAAGTGATTGAAAGCAAATCCTTTAAAACTCTGAGGTGTGTGAAAATATAAGAAATCAATTTCACTGTGGGTGCTCTTAAGAAATCAACAGAAGTATAGCTGGCAGATTTTTTCTTTAGATATTCCAAGCATTCTGGTATGCTCCTGTCATAACGGCTATTTCTACGCCCAGTATGTTTCTTTTTTCCACTCCAAAAGATAGAATTTTTTCACTGTTGCTTGTATCAGTACTGAACAATGAACAAAACCAGTGATTTGGCAATGCTTGTATTTATGTATTATTCTTTTTCTATTTTTAATTTCAAGAATGTGAGTAAGCCCACGAAAGTAAAATAATACTGATTTTCTAATCAATTTTTACCAACATAATGCTCATACAGTGTTCATACATTTTTTATTATTTCATTCAGCTGAACCTTCTAACTAAATATGCTAAGGAGAAATCACAGTAAATGTCAGAAAAAGCATGCTGTTCAAGCATTTTAATGCATTTGTTTTTCTGAAAGATGATTTGTACTGAATCCTCTATAGTCCTGTAACATTTTGTTCACACTTAACTTAAAACAAAAATAAATATATGTTCTCACTTTCAACTTCCTCAGGTTTGTTGGAAAGATTTTTTGGAGGCCAAAAAAGAAATAAAGTACAGAAAAACGTAACAGTGGATTATAAGGCTTCAAATAATCTCTATGCTCAACACTAAAGATCAAAAAACAGTTATTGAAATGGCAAAATTTATAGGTGTCACCTTTTTTTGCCTGTCATTTTACACCAGTGGGGTATTTTCTAATTTATTAGCCATGGGTGTATCATGTAGAATCTATGACACAAAAGATATATATCTCTACTTGTAGATATTATGAATATTGACTTAAAAGGTTCAGAAGTAGTTCCATTCCAGGTTTCATGTTTTTCCTTTATTATGTGAGTATCTGCTTTGATGTAGCATTAGGAAACAAGCTAGTAATTTACTAGTAAGAATAAGAATAGTGTATTTTATTTCATGAAGAATTCAAATGCCATTTGACCAATGCATAAAACTCATCACAGATGCAAATCAATAGCTATATTTCAGTGCCTAACCTACATTCTTGATAAAATAAAAATAACTGTATATAACTATGTATTAAAGATAGACTGATTTAAATACTTGTTTTTTTCTATAAAAGTGAGGGGGAAAAATAGTCCTCAGCACAAGAAGGACGTGGATCTGTTGGACTGAGTCCAGAGAAGGGCCACAAAGATGATCAGAGGGCTGGAGCACCTCTCCTATGAAGACAGACTGAGAGAGTTGGGACTGTTCAGCCCAGAGAAGAGAAGACTCCAGGGAGACCTCATAGCAGCCTCCCAGTATCTGAAGTGGGCCTACAAGAAAGATGGAGAGGGACTTTTTACAATGGCATGTACGGGATGAGGGGTAATGGTTTCAAGCTGTAAGAGGGTAGATTTAGATTAGATGTTAGGAAGAAATTCTTTACTATGAGGGTGGTGAGATGCTGTCAGAGAAGTTGTGGATAACTCATCCCAGGAAGTATTCAAGACCGGGTTGGATGAGGCTTTGATCAACTTGATCTAGTTGGAACTAGATGATCTTTAAGGTCCCTTCCAACCTAAACCGTTCTATGATTCTACAAGAAAATAAAATTTATGGCTTTACCTACTTCTTCATTTTAAAGAACCTATTCAAAAACATGTTACAATACTCACGTTCAGTCTCCTTGGACCTTTGAAAATGCTGGAACTTTAAATATTTCCTTCCTTATCTAACCTAGTTTGAATTAAATGATCCATCTGATTTTTTATATTCTAAATGATCTATAATTTTGTACTATAACAACAACATGGCCTGTTCCTAAGGCTTCAAGGATAGAGGCCACATTAAATGGTTATGTGATCTAACACAATTGGAGGAATCTATCATAATAAATTGTGTGAAACAGAACTGTCTTCTGAATTCATTTTTTTAAAGATAAAGATAGACATTGAATTTAAATGTTGCTTCTCCTGAACATTTCTTTCAAAATAGGCCTAAGTCCTAAAATTTCAGACCATGCAAAGGAAATATATTGTAAGACTCTCACACAAAAGACAGCACACAAGAGAACAAGACAGTCTTCTATTTAGTAAGAATTCTTAAGAGTAGATGTGTTTGAAACTTCTTTTTAAAGTTTTTATATTCTGATAATTCAGAGAAATATTGGAACATAATCCCCTCATTTATTTGCTGTGAAGTTCTCTCACAAAGCTCATGCTGTGCCTGTGTACCTAATTCAGATGTTTCACTTTCCTGAAATTCATTCTTTTCTGAAAGAGAGTTAACAAAAGAAAATCAGGGATATTGAAAATTAGAAGTTATAATCCTTCTATATGTTTATAATACTGACAATAGTGCCCTTAATGATTAAAACAAAAATAATTCTGATAAATTGTTCTATTTCTCACAACTGATCATGCTTAATTAATGTCACCATACTTTTCTTTGTAAAGTCTCCCTTGCTAGTTTCACACTATATTCCTTAGTAAGCATCATGATACTGTTAGATGCAAAAGTTGTAGAGAAATTATTGTTTAAAATGTTAAGCTAATTTAAAATCATGGTGATCACTGGAAGATAAATGGACTTTTTCTTAGAAAAATAAGAAAATGACAGTGTTGTGCAGTTTTTAAATCAAACTCATGTAACATCATTTTGAGTCTCTCAACATCATTAGAATCAATTACTTTGCACTTTCATCAAACTGATATAATGGTTTGATGTATCAGAAAAATAATTTCCTCCCAATGTAGAATATACCCTCTACTTCATCTCCTTCTTCCAACTTGTCATTTCTTTGATAGTATTCATTTTCATCCCCTCTTCTTTGCCAGTGGATTTATTATATTTATGCATTAGGCAACTAATTGTTTCCTGCAGGTCGGAGAGTGGTCATCAGCTTCAGTGTATCCAAATTAACTCCTTGCTTGTGCTACCTTTCAGGTAAATCCTGTCTTTTCTGTGGAATAGCCATACTTATTGTAAATTTCAGGCTATTGAAAATGTAGTTTAATATGTATAATGTTTGCTTTGATCATTTTTATTGTGATTATACTGTTCAAAAGTCTTATATGACTGCATTTCTCATAATCTTCCATTAACACTTGTTAGATTCTTCTAAAGGGATCTTCAGCAGCACAGAGGAGCCTGGGTGACAAACACAGAGAAATGCTGGTTAGCACACAGTATGTGTTTTCAGTCTCAGCTCAAGCTTTAAAGGAGTAACATATGTCAGAGGATTTTTTTCCCCCTGAAAATCAATTGAGTTGCACCATGGGACTCTTTAGAGAACTTACAGTTTATTACAAGTATTATAGATCACAATTATAATGTATTAGTGAAGCAGGTCAGCACATTGACAGTTATCTGGACAAAAGAATTTGGTTTCTTTAGAACAGTAATGATCATTGAAAACGTGCATAATTTAAAAATTATCCTCAGTTGTTATGATGGAGAAAAGAAAATGTGCTTTCTTTAAATTCCAGGAAAAAAAAATAATTATGAATTGCCAGAGCATTTCCTTTCAAACAATATTATCAAATGCACTAAAATTTCCATCTTGATGCCAGTGGGATTTCTTGTGAAATATGTTGCTTTACAATCTAAGCAACATCTTACAGCTATAGAGGTATATTTAGTTGATCAAGCAACTAAGCTTTTCTGGAAGACTGAATTAAGCAGGGTTGGGGTTTTTTTTGTGTGCGTGTGCAACACTTGGAGAAAAAAATTTCTACCACTGCATCCTCTAGGAGATTAAATTTAACAGAGGATTTACAGTCAAAAAGGGAAATACAGAGATGATTAAGTCTCTTGGATTCTTAATATATCTTGGCAATCTATTTTGATAAGTCTCCTTCAAGAACTACAGTTGATGAAAAGGCTGATATAAAAATTGCATAGAATTTTTTTAATCAACAACTGAAAACAGTTTTCTCCATCAAACAGTTCATGGAGTACAGTTTATTTTGAAACTTTCAGTAAAGACTTCTCATTTGGTTTTCTATATCTCAAAAGGAAGTTGTCTTTGTAATATATTTTGGATTTCTGGTCAGGTTAACTGTCATTTAGTTCCAATCCCTATTGTTTCCTAAGTGGTTATAAAACAGCAACAGGATTAGTATTTTTGTATGTGTTTTTTTTCCCCATGTATTCAAATTACATCTTGCTCTTAGACTTTTATTTCATATCAAGAAAAAACAAAGTAAAAAGAACAAACTATTTTCAGTGAAAAATATATTTCTGTGAAACATAGGGAATCAACTCTGCCTTAGAAAATGACAACTGTCCCCTGCACCTAGTATAGTATATAAGCCAAATCACAAAAATTACAAAATCTCACACTACTGAAGTTGCTTGATAAAACTAGAGGCCAAAATGACAGCCACAAAGTCATAAAAGATTAAACAAAATCAAAACTCTTCAATATGTCTTTGACAGATTGTCCTGTAACTGAGTGATTTCGTCATAATCCACATCTTTCTGTGGAGACATCTGGAGCTGCAGGTGTTTGAGGTTTCCCCAGGGAATCATACTTATCAATTCAGTTTTTTATCACCAACACTGGGTTGTCAAGGGGCATATGCTTCTGTGGCTTATTATTCTGTTAAACTGCATGGCTTTCAGCAAAAACAATGATGATAAATTGGAAACAAGAAAGTGGCTTGGCCATTAGCTTCCTAGAAACAGACAGCTGTCAGAAGCCTTTACTTCCTGCAGAGCAAGATGACTTCAATGAAGCAAACCTTGGTAATCCCCAGTTTAGCAGAATATATTAAAGGCATCTTGTTGGTTTACTTTATGTGGCATTATCCACTCACACAAAGCAGCAGAGGTAAGGAGATTCACATCATGTCATCTGTTTTACCCTTTACAGCTGTGAGAAGAGTGTAACAAAATATCCAAGACCAAAATCTACCATTTCAAATCTAGTTTTGTCAAAACCGGTCCAGCAACACTTTTTATACATTATGGCTGACATGAGCTATCTTCAGCAGTGCACAGTAACAATTATTAATCTTGTAGATTAAACAATTCCTGATATGTGCTACTGCATATCACAAGTTATGCTGGCAGGTATGCTATATCTTTTTTTTTTTTTCAGTGCTGCAGCTTTATTTTAACTATCCTGACTGAGTTGTTTTTTCTCTTTAATGACATTGGGAGAAGCTCACTAGAGATGATTTCACTGTTTGTTTTTTTTTTTTTTCTTATCAATCGGTGTTTGGTTCACCATTTGATTTACCAGAATGCATACTGTAAGGCATGTATAACCTATTCCTCTACTGTATTTTTCTCTCAGATATATCACCTGTTTCATATTCACCTGGTCATATTTTTATTTGTCTGGGTTTTTTGGGGGGGAAGGGGAGTGTTGTTGGTTTTTTCCCCACAAAAATATACTTCGAATGAACTCAATAGTTTAATAAAAGAATTATGATAATTGGAAATGGTCCAACAAATCCAAAAAGTCAAGAATTTGTTTACTGTCAGCGACAATTTGTGAGTGATATGAATGAGCCAGCTTGCCATGCTACCATATTTGACTGTCCGAGTTTCTGAATGAGGAAACAGTAAAGTGAGAGAGAGTTTCAGTAAAAGGATATTTTCTGAGATATTTTAAATGTCTATCGGTAAACAGTGTAACAAATTTCCATAGCTCAACTTTATTATTTGTTGCTGATGAGTGAAAAACTAATATAAGGCTCTCTAGGGACTTCAACGAATAAATGTTCAACTCCTTTGAGCTTTAAAGCAATTTTTATTTAAAGAAATAATCTTTTTTAATCATGCAAACATCTTCTGAACTGGCATTCATTAAAATTGTGGACCAGCTTGATTGACACAACCAATTTCAATTTTTAGATCAAGTGTCACCTTATGAGCAGAAGCCAAACAACAAGGAAAATATCAGAGTGGCCACTATACCCATATATCACTTACAGCATTCATAGATTGTATTTATGGTGCCCTTACTCAAATAAAATAGTTAATATGTTCCAAAAGAATCATTCAGCTTAGAATAAAACTAGCTAGATTTTAAAAGTAAGCAAATGAAAAGTATTCCTTCCTTTAAGCTTTCATTGGAGCCAAGTGTCGCAGCCAGCACATAGCAATCAGGCAGAATTCCTCTCTGCTCCTGAACCACAGCCTTTTACCAAATGGAAAACACCATATGCATACATTAAACTGAGTGAAAATTATGTGATTTATACCAAAGAATAACATTCTTGACCTTCTAAGTCTTTGAAGAATGAAAATGTCTTCATTGTAAAGTGCAGTGGAAAGTGAAAAATAAATTAAAAAAATCAAAGCCTAAAGCAAAAATCAGACTGAAGCAATGAAATATTTTGTTTTAATTATTTTAAATTATTGAATTTGAGTTCAATAATTTTTATTATATTTACTTTTAATTAAGATTCATTGACAGGAAAAAGTTACTGAAAGGTGTGTTACAAGACACATTCAAATTCCTTTTGCATATTCACTGTCACTGCGTACCCTATCAAAAATGTAATCTATCTTGTCTCTGTTGCATAGTTTCCATTGTAGTCAAGAATGTCTACAGAGGTCGTTCCTGAATAACTCTAAAGCATAGAATCATAGAATCATCTAGGTTGAAAGGGACTTTTAAGATCATTGTGTCCAACCATTAACCTAACACTGCCAAAACCACCACTAAACCATGTCCCTAAACAGCATGTCTACCTGTCTTTTAGATATCTCCTGGGATGGTGACTCAACCACTTCCCTGGGCAGCCTGTTCCAATGCTTGACAATCCTTCCAGTGAAGAAATTTTTCCTAATATCCCATCTAAACCTCCCATGGCACAACTTGAAGCCATCTCCTGTTGTCCTATCACTTGTTACTTGGGAGAAGAGACCAACCTCCACCTCTCTACAGCCTTCTTTCAGGTAGTTGTAGAGAGCAATAAGGTCTCCCCTCAGCCTCCTTTTCTCCAGGCTAAACAATCCCATTTCCTTCAGCTGCTCCTCATAAGACTTTATGCTAGATCCCTTACCAGCTTTGTTGCCCTTCTCTGGACATGCTCCAGAATCTCAATGTCTTTCTTGTAGTGAAGGGCCCAAAACTGAACACCGCACTGGAAGTGCAGCTTTACCAGTGCTGAGTACATGGGGACAATCTCTTCCCTCATTCTGCTGGCCACACTAGTCCTGATACAGCCCAGGATGCCATTTGCCTTCTTGGCCACCTGGGCACACTGCTGGCTCATATTGAGCTGGCTGCTGACCAACACCTCGAGGTCCTTTTCTTCCAGGCAGCTTTCCAGCCACTCTTCCCCAAGCCTGTGGCATTGCATGGGGTTGTTGTTACCCAAATGCATGACCCAGCACTTGGCCTTGTTGAAACTCTTACCATTGGCTTTGGCCCATCAATCCAGCCTTACCTCATCACACTACAAAGCTGTATGACACTATTTAATGTATTGATTGCTGTATATATATACTTTGAATGCTGTGAATATTAAAAATATATTTTACTGATCGAGATGGTAAATAACTTTAACTTTAAAATAACTTTAACTTTAAAAATTATAACTTGAGGTACTCAATGACTTTTTTTCCTCAATCTTCACTGGCAACGACTGCAGCCGCACTGCCCATGACATAGAATGCAAAAGCGAGGTTTGGGAAAATGGAGAACCGCCCACTGTAGGTGAAGATCAAGTGCGAGACCACCTGAGGAACCTGAAGGTGCACAAGTCCATGGGACCTGGTGAGATACATCCACGGGTCCTGAGGGAACTGGCAGATGAAGCCGCTAAGCCACTAGCCATCATATTTGAGAAGTCGTGGCAGTCTGGCGAGGTTCCTGCCAACTGGAAAAGGGGAAACATAACCCCCATTTTCAAAAAGGGAAATAAGGAAGACCCGGGGAACTACAGGCCAGTCAGTCTCACCTCTGTGCCTGGCAAGATCATGGAGCAGATCCTCCTGGAAACTCTGCTGAGGCACACAGAAATCAAGGAGGTGATTGGTGACAGCCAGCATGGCTTCACCAAGGGCAGATCATGCCTGACTAATTTGGTGGCCTTCTACGAAGGGGTCATAACGGCGGTGGACAAAGGAAGATCGACTGATGTCATCTACTTGGACTTGTGCAAGGCATTTGAC
>VUYV01000123.1:1347057-1384074 GCA_008711295.1 Anarhynchus alexandrinus
CAGGCTGGACGTGGCCTTGGGCAGCCTGGTCTAGTGGGAGGTGTCCCTGCCTATGGCAGGGGGGTTGGAACTCGATGATCTTCAAGGTCCTTTCCAACCTAAACCATTCTATAATTCTATGAACTTCCTTCTCTAAGTGATAGAAGAACCAATGAGGAGAGCTGCCATGCTCATGCCTTGTTCTCATCAACAAGGAGGGGCTGGTGGGGAATGCCATGCTCAAAGGCAGCCTTGACTGCAGTGGCCATGAGATCATGGAGTTTGAGATCCTTAGGGCAGCAAGGAGGGCGCATAGTAAGCTTGCTACCCTGGACATCAGGAGAACAGACTTTAGCCTCTTCAGGGATCTGTTTGCTGGAGTACAGTGGGATAAAGTCCTGGAAGGAAGAGGGGCCCAAGAATGCTGGCTAATATTCAAGGACCACTTCCTCCAAGCTCAGGAGCGATACGTACCAACAAAGAGGAAGTCACACAAAAACACCAGGAGGCCTGTGGGGATGAACAAGGAGCTCCAGGACAGTCTGAAACAGAAAAAAGGAAGCCTACAGAGTGTGGAAACAAGGACAGGTAGGCTGGGAGATAGACAGAGATATTGTCCTAGCAGCCAGCGATCAGGTTACAAAAGCTAAAGCCCAGATGGTGCTAAACTTGGCCAGGGGCGTCAGGGAACACAAGAAAACCTTCTGTAGTTATATCAGTGAAAAAGGAAGACTAGAGAAAATGTGGGCCCACTTAGGAAGGAAACGGGATACCTGGTCACCCAGGACATGGAGAAGGATGAGATAGATACTCAATGGCTTTGTTGACTCAGTCTTCACTGGGAAGGGCTCTAACCACACTGCCCAAGTTGCAGAAAGCTAAGGCAAGGACTGGGAGAACGAGGTACCACCCACTGTAGAAGAAGACCAGGTTCAAGACTGTCTGGGGAACCTGAAGGTGCACAGGTCCACAGGACCTGATGAGATTCATCCATGGGTACTGAGGGAATGGGCAGATGAGGTTGTCAAACCACTATCCATCATATTTGAGAAGTTGTGACAGTCCAGTGACGTTACCACTGACTGGAAAAGGGGAAACATAACCCTCATTTTCAAAAAGGGAAAAAAAGGAAGACCCAGGGAACTACAGGCCAGTCAGCCTCACCTGTCTGCCTAGCAAAATCATGGAGCAGATCCTCCTGGAAACTCTGCTAAGGCACAAGGAAAATAAAGAGGTAATTGGTGACAGCCAGCATGGCTTCACCAAGGACAAATCATGCCTGACAAACCTGGTGGCCTTCTATGATGGCTTTACAGCATTGGTGGGTAAGGGGAGATCAACAGATGTCATCTATTTGGACTCATGCAAAGCATTTGACACCATTCCGCATGACATCCTGGTCTCTAAATTGCAGAGACATGGATTTGACCAATGGACCACTCGGTGGATAAGAATCTGGCTGGACGGTCGCACTTAAAGAGTTGCGGTCAACAGCTCGATGTCCAAGTTGAGACCAGTGACAAATGGTGTTCCTCAGGGGTCAGTACTGGGACTGGTGCCGTTTTATATCTTTGTTGGTGACATGGATGTTGGGATGGAGTGCACCCACAGCAAGTTTGCCCATGACACCAATCTGTGTGGAGTGGGAGACATGTTGAAGGGGAGGGATGGCATCCAGAGGGACCTGGACAGGCTGGAGAGGTGGGCCTGTGTAAACCTCATGGAGTTCAACAAGGCCAAGTGCAAGGCCCTGCACGGGGCAATCCCATGCACAAATACAGGCTGGGTGGAGAATGGATTGAGAGCAGCCCTGAGGAGAAGGACTTGGGGGTGTCGGTTGATAAGAAGCTCTACATGAGCCGGCAATGTGCGATCGCAGCCCAGAAGACCAACTGTATCCTGGGCTGCATGAGAAGAAGCACGGCAGCAGCTCGAGGCAGGTGATTCTTCCCTTTTACACCACTCTAATGAGACCCCACCTGGAGTACTGCACCCAGATCTGGAGCCCCCAACATAAGAAGGACATGGACCTGTTGGAGCGTGTCCAGAGGAGGGCCACGAGGATGATCCGAGGGTTGGAGCACCTATCCTATGAGGACAGGTTGAGAGAGTTGAGGTTGTTCAGTCTGAAGAAGACAAGGCTCCGGGGAGACCTTATAATGGCCTTCCAGTATCTTAAGGGCATCTACAAGAAGGCTGGAGAGGGACTTTTTTGCAAGGGCATGTAGTGATCGGACAAGGGGTAACAGCTTCAAACTGGAAGAGGGTAGATTTAGAATATATATTAGGAAAAAAATTTTCACTATGAGGGTGTTGAAGCACTGGAACAGGTTGCCCAGGGAAGGTGTGGTTTCCCCATCCCTGGAGAAGTTCAAGGCCAGGTTGAATGGGGCTTTGAGCAACCTGGTCTAGTAGGAGGTGTCCCTGCCCATGGCAGAGTGGTTGGAACTCGATGATCTTTAAGGTCCCTTCCAACTTAAATCATTCTATGATTCTATGAAATTAGTGGCTACATATTATATAAAATTTTGTGAGATTTTAATTGAATTAAATGCATCAATGAAATCTGTCTTGAAAACTGAAACTTTCTGAATATTATGAATAGCTTACATTAGACACAATACTTTATATTATCATTGCTTAGAACAAAGAAAAATAATGCACAGTTAAATTTAGTGAAAGCACTTTACCTCATAATTTTTCAGATTACTAGAACAGGGACTAATATCACAAATAATCCTTCATATTCCTTCTAGGTTTGGTTAGATGGTGAGTGGTTATCTGTCTGTCATTTGTGATCCGATGTTGTCATGGTTTAAACCCATCTGGCAACTAAGCCACACACAGCTGCTCGCTCACTCCCCCTGCAGTGGGATGGGGGAGAGAATTGAAATGGTAAAAGTGAGAAAACTCATGGACTGAGATAAAGACAAATTTAATAGGTAAAGCAAAAGCCACACATGCAAGCAAATCAAAACAAAGGTTTCATTCACTGCTTCCCATTGACAGGCAAGTGTTCAGCCATCTCCAGGAAAGCAGGGCTCCATCATGCGTAACAGACACTTGAGAAGACAAATGCCATGACTCTGAATGTACCCCCCTTCCTTCTTCTCCTCACAGCTTTTATTGCTGAGTATGACATCATATGGTATGGGACATCCCTTCAGTTAGTTGAGGTCAGGTGTCCCAACTATGTCTTCTCCCAACTTCTCATGCACCCCCAGTCTACTCACTGGTGGGGTAGGGTAAGAAACAGAAAAGGCCTTGAATCTGTGTAAGCACTGCATCCCTGTATTATCAACACATTTTTCAGCACAACTCCAAGCGTAGCCCCATAGTAGCCACTTTGAAGAAAATTAACTGTATCCCAGCCAAAACCAGAACAGATGTGCATTCTCATTGTTACTCAGGGTTTGCATAGAATAGTTCTTTTAAAAACAAAGAAGCCCCCCAGAAACTGCATTTCCAAGAACTTTTTAACACAGTGGCTATCTTGGTTATTTCCTTTCCTGACATTTTTAAGGGTTTTTTTTTGTCAATATTTACCTAATGCAAACAATGAAAAGAATGTCTTTTTAAGACAATAGTCACTAATATTATTTATGTATTATTGGAAACTGTTAAACGTGTGTTCAATTTATGGCACATCAGGGTCTCTAAGCTTTACTGAAACCTTTATAATAAATAATAGAAACACATTTCCAGGCTTCATGAATATTTCAGGTGACATTGACCTTGTTAAAGGCTTAAGTGGGATGTTAAGTTTCCATAGACTGTGCAAAATGCATTTAATTCTATATAAGCACAAGCTCTATATACTACAATTTACCACTTCTTGTAGAGCACAGTAGTTGAAATTTTAGTTCCTGAAGCCACCTCCCAAGCTGCAGAAGTGTCCCCTATAAAAATCTTTCATTTCTTTGGCTTTAGTACTGTAGAGAGTATTCTCCATACTTTTTAAAAGCTGTCAGCTCATATTCTTCCATTTTGTCAGAAACTAGCTTATGACACATAGAGGTAATAATTCTGGCAAGAATGTCTTTAATTAGGTAGTAGGAGCATGACGTAAAATAGTATAGAGTAGTAGGAGAGAGTATTTGACTTTACATGTGAGAAATATGAGGTCTTTCTTTTGATTTATATCTGTATGTATGTTAATTTAGTTAATTAAACTGAAGTAATCTCAGTAATAGAGATAAAATAAAAAGGAAACAAAATAATAAAGAAACAAAAGAAAAAAAATGTTTTTTCTCTATAGAATCTTCACTATTTAGCAACTTCCTTAACATGTTTCAGGACTGAAATCAGCAGCTGTCAGAGAGATAATATAAGGCTGTGCAACAAGTCTAAGACTTTCAAGGGGATCGACAAATAAGTCAGAGTTGTTTGAAAAAAAATAATCATAACACAAGATCTTGATGAGTTTTATCAAGCCATCTAGTAGCCTTAATTCAGTCTGTGGATGGCAGGAAGATGGCCCCACAGCTGCTATCAGAAGAGGACATCATTGTCATTATCATCCACAGAATTCCACCTGCTAGGGATTTTTAATATTGAATTTGTATTCCATGCAGGGAGCTGGTACATTTTACATGTGGATAACTCTTTCTTCATTTGAGCTGGCTGGGAGGCTAGTTTTACCATCAACAGGAAATAAAAAAAATTTGGAGATATACTATGATTGTGTCAATAAGATATGTGCATGAGACAGTAGCACTGGGACATTCACAGAAAATTTAATGTTACAGTCCACCCTCCCTTCTGGCTGGCAAAGCTTTTGTTGAACATAATAGGTGTTCCTTGATACAAGGTCACAGCTCTGCAGTCCTGTTCTATCTATTTCTCAGTCACTCTTATGGGAAGATAAGTAGAGTACACACACAGTTTCCTCACTCTTCTTTCTCCCTGCTGTGAAAAAAGCCAGAATAGGTATTTGCAGACCTCACTAACTTCCAATAAATAGGAGGGTTCAATAATGACATTCAATAAAGTAAAAGATGATAAATTATTTTTTAAAACTCACTATCTGCCCTAGTAATTTTCCATTATTCCTATCCTCCATGGCTGTAACAAAAAAGAAAGCTCAGCCTAAGCAGAATTATAATTGGTCATAATTTCAAGTTCATTGTACAGAATAAAGCAAAGGAGGCATTTTGATTTTTGCTCCTGGTGTGCATAACAGCTCTTCCGTTAGCATAATCTTATTTTTTTAGCTTCCAACTGTTAGAAACATTGCTGCAATTTCCATTGATGTTCCCTTTGAGTAACGAAAGTCAGTAATTTAGCCAACAGAGACAGGCTGATTAGATTTGTTGCACACTGATCAATCAAAGCGCTGTCCTGATCTCACTGGCCTTCAGACACAGCTTTAGAAAGACCAACCTTAGGGAAAATATTTTGTTTTTTCTTTTCATTCTTTTATAAATAAACTCAGCAACTTAGAAATAATAAAAACTATTTGCATAAATCTATGTTTAATATCACATGGAAATAATGATTAAACACCACACAAGTGATGAGAAGCAGAAATACAGACAAAAATAGAACAAGGCTTCAATAAAAAAAAAATGATGCACTTCAAAAGTGAACTGAATACAAAAAAGACAGAAAGAAGTTGAGAAGGAAGATGGGAATATGAGAATAAGCACAAAATGGAAGACAAACAGAATCATGCAGAGTAAAATCAATAGCTGAAAGAAAATTGGCTAATAAAAATACCTTATTATGTAATTTCTTTTTTCTAAAGAGTATTCTCTAAGGAGAAAATCCAGTACAAACATATATAACATATGGGTATAAAGAATAATGCACCTGTTGCGTTAAGGGGCAAAGTAGTTTTGGCAGAAAATAAACCCCCTTGCATCCTAACACTCCTCACCGAAGGGGGAGGTTAGGTGTGGCTAGGTTTAAATTCTGAGTGATGGCCAATTCACCACTATCAGTCCAAGCGCGTTTAATATATATAACACTGTTACGGTTCTGGATACACTAATAGCAGACTGCATCTTCAGCCCAGTTGGGCCCATGAACTAACACAGCCTCGCTTCAGTTGTGTTCAATGAGAAAACCCAAATGACTAGCTGCCTACACAGTGCAGTTTATTTAAACAACAGATACACAAGTTCTTTTGGATTGCTGGTGATAGTGACTGTCTGCAGAGCACATGCGAATACTAAAGATGCCAGCAATATAGCTTGGTTACAAATGCACTGAGTTACGACTCCATGTAGAGATTTCTAAGTTTCCCAGGGAAGCACTTGGTACAGCCAAGTGTTCAAATCTTACCCACAAGCGTCCTTATGGGGGGGGAAGAGAGGCTCAGCCTCTCGACTGGTCCCAGAAGTCCATGATGGTGTCCTCCCTTACATCCCCCCTTTCTTGGGCTATTTTTATACTATTTTTTATCTTCAAGGTGGAGTTTGAGTGACTCTAGTCATAAATACTTTCATTATGATCGGTGTAAAATTTTCTTTCCTCACATTTAAAGGTATAGTTTATGAAAAATTCAGGGCACAGACTCAAGGAGGAGCAGTCGCACCTTGGATGCAGGTAGCTTTTGGGGTGGAGGTGTGTTTTGGTATTATAATGACATTATAATGAGCAAAGTTCACCAAAGGACAGCATTTCATCAAAAAAATGACAGATCGTTGGTTCAGGGTTACAAGTGGGCAATTCATCAGTTCCATAAGACCTTCGAGGGCTCCGTTTGGTCCCCAAGTTCCCAGTTTATCACAGAGTTTTAGCTGCAGTGTCTCCACTCTGCTCCATCTTTCACACTGTTTTTCTTCCGTGGTGCGATCTCATTCCCACATTTGCTGGATTATCACAGGGTTTGGCCTTGGAGTCTCCACCCCACTCCACTCCCCGCGTTGCTTTGCGAGCAATATTGTACAGGGAATCACAGATGTAGCTGATTCTTCACATACCAGCTATGGCTGTATTTTACCCTAGAAGCCTTTTGATTTTATACCTTTTCTTAATGTGTGGCAAATGCTGTATTACTGATCATTTTTAGTAATCATTCCACAGTACCACAATAGGTAAATGTCTCCTAACTATAATAAAAAATTGATTAAAGAACTGGTGAGCTGACAGCCATGAGAAGAGTAACTAGAACACACGAGTACATTCATGACAAAACATCAATTAAAGATCCAAGTAAAACTTAGGACAATATTGTGTTGGTCGATGAGTTCAGACGGGTGTTAATTAATTAAAAAAATAAATAAAAAAAACCCCAACCACTTTAAAACAAACAAATAAATAAATACCATGCTGGGAGTATGCCTAAGTACAAAGCATGCCAGTTGCCAGTTTATAAATGTGAGAACTGGGGTTTTTTTTAAGGTTGCAAGCTTGGTGTAACATAAGCTTGTTAATAATGTGAGAAGATGCATGGATACATCTGTATTAGTGAGCTAAGAGGGCCAGGGCACAGGTTCAAACATCAGCTTGCATTTACCTAGGTCAGTTTATTTTTAGCTCATTCCGTATTACACTTTTGACCCACACCACTGACATGGCCCTGGGCAATGCCTGGAGGATGTTTGGGATAACGCAGTTTGGTGATCACACAGGCCACCTCACTTTGAGGAGGAGGAGAGCTTGGTCCTGTTGGCACGGGTGTGCTGCCCTCAGACACAGAGGAGGGGCACTCTTCATGTTATTTTCTAATATTGATGTAGCTTCCAGGCACGTCTTATGGCACAGTGTAATGTTACCTATTGCATTTAATGAGACATTTCATATTCCAGAAACAGTATAGCCCTGTGTCATGGTTTAGGCCAAATCAGCTACTGGGGACCTGGGGGACTCCAGATGGGACCCACAAATGCTCCCCTCTACCCCTCTGCAAAGAGAGAGGCAGAGGAGGAAAAAGAGACTTATGAGTTTAGAAGGAACTAAACTACTTTAATGAAATATTAATAATACAATAAATGGAAATAATGAAAAATATGTATAAAACTGTATCAAGCTCCAGAGATGACAATCACAACACCAGGTGGCACTGGGCCAGTCCCAGGCTGGACTCAGTGATGGACAGGAACTGGATTCCAGATCTGGATTCAGGATCGGGATCACAGGCAGACGAAGAGACAGAGTACACCTCAGACATCAGCCACTGAAGAAAAAGAGAGCTGACCCTTTGATCCCTCAGCTTTTATAATGAGCATGAGGCAGATGGCATGGAATACCCTGTTGGTCAGTTTTGGGTCACCTATCCTGTCCGCTCCTCCCTGCAGGTGGGACCCCTCTACGCTTTTTGGCTTCCGACCCTCCAACGGGGCANGTGGTCGGCCTTGGGTGTTACAGCAATAAGTATAAGTAAGAGCCTCTCTGCATACCATGCCTGGGCATCAGCTATGAACAATTGGTCTTACGGCTCTGAGAGAATGAACATTGTCTGCACAATATGCTGTTAATTTCAGTAGTTAGAAGAGGCCCAGCTAAGAAGCAAAGTTACTGAACAAAATTGGTCCTGTTTTACCTCAAACCAGGACACCCTGTTAAGATAATGTTACACTGAATATAGGATTAGTTCTCCACAGCTGAACACTACACTAATCATCTGATGTCTTTTATTTTAGTATATGAGCTATCTTGTTCAGAAATAATATGGGCATCTCTATACAGTATGGCTTGTATTACCATCCCTTGTAGAAAGAAAAGAGAAGAGACCTAAAAAGAAAAAACAAGAGAAAGATTAGGAGAAGAACTGGAAAGCATACTGGCCTTGAATGAATATGAGGCTTCAGTTTTTCAAATGTGGCACAAAACCAAAATAAAACTAAGTAAATGTGATGTAGAGGAAAGCAAATTAAGCAAACGGGTTTTCTAGATCATTATTCTTTCAATATATCTTTAGAAAAAAAATGAAAAGACTGAAATTGTACATGTCAAATGTCCCTTTTTTAGCAGTGGTAAATCTGATCTGTGCATATGTCATTATAACCTTCCTTATGGACAAAATAATTTCAGCTATTTGGAGTGAGCTGTGCATGTAAACAACTAACCTCCTAACACCAGTATCCTCACACTCTAATTTTGGTAAGAAGTGGCTTACAAAATATATTGTCTAGGATGGAAGACATCCATACCATGTTTAACTCTGTGTAAACATTAATGAAATAGAGATTGTCACCTGCTGAACTTTAATTTAGAGCAATAGTGAGGGAAAGAACATCTGTAATGTCAGATATCATTGACAGATTTCTTTATACTCAAAAAGACTTAAGTAGGCCAAACAAAGAATGAAATTTAGATCCTGAAAGCAGATTCGAGCTTTGCAGTTGTTAACTTAAAGTAATTTTTCTGCCTACTGAAATCCTGCCTCAGGTGTCCAGGCACCCTACTGAGTGTGCAGGCAACGTCTGGTTCCTCTGAATGGGAACCACAGAAGAGAACCTGCTGAGAAGAACAGTGGGGATTGACAGTTTACTACTGTGGGGAGCTGAACGTTATCCTCTATTTGAGATTTGCATTCAGAACCACTTTTAGATTTCACTGTGTGAACCAGGTAATTTTTTTCTTGTAAGTGGTTAGTGCACTTTACCAAAGTGGTATACTTTAAAAAGAAAAGGATAGAAAGCTCAAAGTGAAGTGTAATGAAGGGAAATGATGCACTCAAAGCAACTGAAACTTTAATGTCATTAAATGCAACATCGGAAACAAGAAAAAGTGAATATGATGCTCCCAGATGTGAAGAGGAATCTGATAATAAATACTTGGACATCATATTCAGGTTACTGTAGAGACATGCAAAAATCAGCAACTCTGTGCCACATACATTTGAAAGAAATGAAGCTTCAGGAGCTGTCTGCTTAGAAACAAAAGTAGTATATGAAAGTGATAAGTTAGAGCACTGTTTTCCTGAGTAACGCTTAAATTGATTATAAGAATCTATGTTCACTATTGTGATGTTTTTGAATAACAATAGAGCTGGAAAGGTAAGACTGTCTTCAATATTTTTAATAAACCATGATTCAAGTAATTTTTTATGTTAAGCAATTAATTTGAGATCACTGTTACCAAAAAAAAATCTAGAAAATGCAAAGTTTTGTGTTTTTGTTTTTGTATATAAAACTAAATAGTATACTGGACATATAATTGTATTTAAACAAATTTTTTTCAATATATCTAGGTACCTAGATTTAACTGGATGACATAGTTGATTTTGCACTTACTTGTAAAATACCTATTTATTATTATATTATTTTTCTAGTTAAGCTTTTTAAAGATGAAAATCTCACTTCAGCCTTCTCAAAAAAAATCACGTAACTCACAGCAAACAGTAAATGATGAGAAAAGGCAGTACAAATGAAGAGATAAAGTATAACAATAGGTAAAGTACATCATCTGTGAATAAATAATTAGATTCTCCACCAGTGGAAATTATTTCATTTCTGTGAACCTTTGCCCAATGCAGCTGATGCTGTCATCAATAAAACCCAAGCATGTGACTTTTGCCTGAAACTGTACTTCATATAAAATCAAGATTATGGCAATGTAATCCTGATTTATGTGGAATATAGTGAGTAACACGGCATTTCTATAAATATAATGCCCTCTCTGAAGACAGAGAGTACTTCAAATTGTATCTACTTGTTCGGATTTTGGTTCACTGGAAGTGAAAACGCTCTCATGATACATGACATATGCTGCTGGCTCAGGACAGGAGTGAGATGTTTGTTTTTAGTGTGACACTTTAAAAAGAAAACATATTTTCATGTTGGTTGTAATTTAAGACTTTTAAATGTTTGTGTTTCAGTGGGTCGTGGAATTATATTGCCCTCAGGTCTCATAAGTCTTAAAAAAGTGTCTGTGTTCCACTATTATAATAGCTAAATAATTCTCCAAGGTCTTTGGAATCTGATACAGAAAAGAAAGTAGTGTTTATCCAAAAATTTATTTTCTCATATACCTGCAGTTAGGTGGTAAACCAGACTACGATATTTTTATGCAGTCAGACAGCTTGTGTATTGACACCTGGTCTTTGACAAGATGGTCAGTAGACATTTATTAGGCTATGCCTATATGACACATTTGAGTAGTGTTTGAACAATAAGCTTTGTTGGAGGTAGCCATTTCTGTACTTAAATTAGGAAATAACCAAGGTATTTTCAAACATAGCTCTTAGACTGTCTGTGTAGCTGTTTTCCTCTTTCAGCTGAAAAGGGAATGCTAATGGCCAGTTTCTGATACCTTTTGCATAGTTCTGTCCGATCTGACTGTCAAAGACTGCTATATTGGACTGGATTTTTGATATGACAGCTTGAGAATGAACTTCCTTTAATCTGCCTTCTGAAGCTGAACTACTGTGTAGTTTGGAAGTCATAGATCTAGAAGACAGCAGTCAAAGTTTAATGCACTCAGCCAAGAATCAGGAGATCTAGACTGGTAATCCTTTTTTCTTGTAGAGGCCTCTATAAGCCAACTTCAGAGATTAGGTAAGTTTTCAAAATGGGTTAATAAGAGTCACTCAAGATTTTAAACCCTATAATCCACTTACATTACTGTTTAGGCTAGAAGAAGCTGTTCCTTAGGTACTATCATTCCTTTTTAAAGAAACATAATTTTAGATAGCAACATTTGAAGTACAATATGATGAAGATCAGTATGATCATGAATAACAGAACCTGGCCCAGAGTATACAGATAATCATCTCAGTGTCCAGAATCCTGTTTACGGTTACATTATCCCAAGATTGCTGTAATGAAATTTGCCTTATAAGTATATAGTAATACATCCTATTTCATGGTTCATGTGTTTTTCTTAAGATTACATCTAGATATTTTGGGTAAAATTTAAAAATTTTAATTGGATATTATTAGGTCCTATCTTTTCCTCTCCTCCTCCACCTGTGTCCCTGGACTGTAATTCCCACTGAAAAAAAATTCCCCTGGGGTTTAGTGGTTCAAATATTGACCTATGTGGAAGCAAAGGAAAAACAGTGTATAAGCAGCCTTCAATTTTTCAGGTCTGGAAAGGGATATTTTTTTCTTCATTAATCAAAATAGAGGAAGTACTACTTAGCCATTACTGTTCATCTTGAAGGAACAGAAGTCAACATACTTGAAAATTGAGTATTCAGCCGGTGTTGATCAGAAGTATTAGAGTAGAACTAAGAAAACCACCTTCCTCTAAATAAACCAAAAGCAACAGGACAGAACTATTTTCTTTGACTGTCAGCAGACATTTAAGCAGTCTGAAAAACAGCCAGCAATAGTAGGTTCTTTTAGAACTGATGATACCGATGAATGAAACAAATCATCACAACAGTGATTTGTCACTAAGTGCTACAAAAGTTGACATGAAAATGCCTTTCTTGAAGCCTTTAAGCATACAAAACTTCTTGGAGAATACTCCCAGAGAGGCTCCTACAGGCAAAATAAAACTCTGCTTCCAGCAAGTTAGAGTTATTATCGTACATTTATAAACACTTCAAAAGACTGGTTTACAAGTTAAGTAAGCACTAGCTTTGAGATCACGAAATCACGGAATCATGGAATTTTCAGAGTTGGAAGGGTCCTCTAGAGATCATCTACTCCAACTCCCCTGTCAAAGCAGGATTGCCTAGAGCACATTACTCAGGACTGCAGATGCTCCAGTATATGCTGAAAAGTGAAAAACAGGAGGTAGCAGGGGAATTTCTTGATCTTTTGTTGTTTTATTTTTAGCTCTTGTAAGAGAAAAAAATAAACTAAATAATCAGAAAAACTCAGCAAGCCTCCTGTGTCCGGAGAAACCCCACAACAATATTCAAACCAATTGAAATATAAACATGAATTAAAGTAGTTGGACGTGGTTTATGAGTTGAAAATATGTATGAGTGATATAATATCCTATGATAACTAGTATAAAGTATATATTCTGTAACATCGATTTGCCATATTCATGTGATACCCGACATATATCCCCTAGCTTTTGTCCATATCTTCTTACAGTTTGTATAGTCTTCTAGAGGAACCCAGGATACAGGACTTGAAGGAAGATCTTGGATCATGCCCAGACTCTTTCTGTTATGGTGATGTCACATGCTTATTATTTAGTTGTATTTTAAAAATATATCTTTTTACCTCCACTAATTTTTCAAGGTTTTTTCAAGGTTTTTTCAAGAAGTTCAGTTCTGTACCAGTTCTTTATTCTGGGCTAAATTTCATTTAGGGTCTGTTCATATTCATTTCCTTCCAAGGCAACATTCTTTTAAAGTTAAAATAGCTCTTCTCCCTATAAAGCAGTTGCCTCTCTTTTCCACCTTCTCCTCCAGGGGACACATTTAATAAAAATCCATTTTTTCTACCCTACAATTTCATTCAGTTTGACTTTATAAAAGACAAGCCTTTTTGTTTTGAAACCTTGCATACTGAGCTAGAATTACCCAGATGATTTCTTCTCCTTTCTTTTCTTTGTGTAGAGGAATGGTGGCTATTTTGTAATCATGCTGTATTGCCATGAGTTTGATAATAAATCACCACACCTCAATTCTTAAAATATTCTAGATCAGAGAATATCTAGTTCCTCTGACCAGAATGTGTTGATTTCTTTATGCGTTGATAGATAATAAGATTCTTCAATGAAATAGTGATGTAAACAACTGAAGTATAATATGTCAAATAAGGACATATCCTTAATAAGGATGACAGGGCAGTCCATTCCTTAGCTAAAATTGTGTTCATAGTCTATGCTTACTTAGTTATAAATCTGTATTTTTGAAAGAGATTTGACCCACTATAGCTGAAACAGAAGAGTTTGAAATGTTTATGAGAACAAGCTCTGCACATAAGTCTGTAGTCAACAGTCAACTCTCCAATTGTGTTAAGCAGTTGATAGACTTGCAAATCTCCAGAGTAGAAGGAAAAAGCAGATGACTGTCTTTGATATAATCCTAATTCATTTGAAATTACTTTGATGTGCAGTCAGTTTCCACACTGGGTGGAAAATTTCACATAAGCAGCTGATGTTGAATGTGAACAGCATTCATTCAGATCTATTAATTGCATATCCTACAGTGTCTCACAAATATAAGACTTTAATTATTCACAGACAAATTGCTTAGCTACAGAATATAATGAATAGTTACAGTGTATTAAACACTATTTGTCATGAAGGAATGGGATAGAGTACGTTGTGGATAATGGCATCCTTTTTAGGAAAGAGGGGCAATCAATCTCCATTCCTATCACATTCTGAGATAGAGGGAAATATGAAAAAAAACCCAAAACTTGGTTCACAGCAGCAAATAAAATTCTTTATAACACAAGAAATTTATTTTTCCTGATCTTACAAAAAAAAAAAAACCAAAAAGTTTTAGTGCTACTCAATTTTGTATGTTTCCTGTTTATTTTTCTTACATGCTAATCAGAAAGGCTCAAATTAATATGAAATCTTGATTCTTTTGCACTTAATGTTAATTTTACCTACTCAGTGCTGGAGCATTAGATTTTTTACCAGCTTCACTGTAGAGTACACCAATTCCCCTTCTCCCTATTCTACAATAAATTTTGTTATAAACTGAAATAAATAAAAGTCAGTACGAGACAGCAAATACTTGGTGGGAGAATAAAAGTACACTTTGTTTTCTAGGAGTGACAAGACAAGTGATGAGTCTATTTTGATAACAGGCTAATAAACCTAGCTCCTAACAGGAACAAACTAACCAAAATTTCTATTGTACAGCTCTATAATTACTTAGATTAGCATTTCAATAATGGGTTTACACTTATTACATTATAAACTATTATGTCATGCAGTGTCACCAGTGAGTTAAGGACTATTAGATATACAGCTATATTAATAAAATAATGCATGTGTACTACTCCTTGTAATTAGAATACTGCCCCTTAATATCAAGAAAATTATTTCATTAAGTTTAAAGCTTTCAGAAAACACAACATTAAATTTGGTATATATTTTAGAATCCAATGCAAAAAAAAACCCAACCAAAATTAAAAATAGCAGTTAATCGTATTTGGAAAGTCAAGTTCTTAAAATCATAATGACATTTTCAGACATTTCTCTTTTCATGGCTGAGCCATCATTAAATACAGAAATCTGAATTAAAGCTCCTTAGTTACTGAAAAATAAGACCTGATGAGCTAGTACAAACAGTCTTTTATAAAGCTGAATGGATAAATAACTTCATATTGACAGTTCCTTTTTCTTAACAGCTATTTTGATTAGATAATCAATTAAAAAACTATATTGTTTTCTCAGTGACTGCTTTAATTGTTTAAAGACATAGCAACTTGCTTAATTTGTTTCTTAATGTTTCTTATTTGAAATTAAATATTTTATTAATCATCACTGCAACTCCTGTAGAAATCAATGATTGTTTTTATGTTCCTTGTTGAATATTTTTTTTCTTTTTAATAGGGAAGTATTTGACTTAGGATAAATACTTTGTTGTGGTTGTTTTTCTAGTTCTTTTTTTTTTTTTTTTTTGAAAAAGAAAGGGAAAGAGAAAATGGATGTACATGATCAAAAGAACTTGAAAGCTGAATCTCTTCAGCATTTGTAGCTTGATCTATAAGCTGTACCAGACTAGTCTTTTGCCTTACCCTTGTGAGTAATCTCATTGAATTCCAGGACTTTTCTCATGATAAAGCATTTGCAGAACTGGCCCTGAGATAGTACAGGAAATTAAAGATTCATAGAATTGCTCATAGTGGAAGTTATAATACACTTCCATCGTATCTGTGTGGTAAGTGACTTTGCTGACTATGTTCCTCACATTGCAGCCTTTATTATGCTTTTTTTCTTTTCCCTATGGTTGAGATCTGTTATCTGATTTTACATGGGACTGAAAACCATTTTCTAACAAATCTAAAGTTAAAAAAAGATAATGTCTGACAGTAATTTTTGTATGCTTTAGGGAACTTATCTCTCCCCACAGACACATAGGAAGAGTTGCTGTCTTAGACTTTAGTAACTCACAAGTCCAATATTTGATATGGGAATTTCTCTGCTTGTGTAGTTATACTAAAGCCTTATATATTTTGTTGTCATTACAAAGGGTAGTAGAAATTTTTTGTTTCTCTTGTTGTACAGAAGATCACAAATCTTTTTAACATGACTTCTTCGGTCTCATCAACCAGCATGGGAGCCCTGTTAGTCTTGGAAACGTGGCAGCCTTGATGAGTATTCCTGCTGCTTGTGTTTTATGATTGACGTGTACTCTCATTTGGCATCAGTTAAGGAAGATTTGGGTGTTGCTTGAAATCTTTCCAGAAATGGTGTTGTATTTTTAAAATGGGCTTAAACTATGTTTCTATGTCATATACAACTAATATTGTACTGACATCTAATTCAACAAAAAAGGAAAACTATTTCATTAGCTCCTACTTGGAAACCTTCAGTTTGAGTCCCTTAAGTTCCTAGTCTGACAGTAAATAGACTTTTTTAATGGAAGCATTTACAAGGAATAGCTTATCTGTATTAGCTGTCACTTATGAAGATGAGATTCTGTTGAGAAAATCATGTTTAATTCAGACCTCTGATTAAATATTGACAAAACTTTTGACATTTATACATATCTTCAGTGCAGTGACTTTCTCTGTAGCAGAGTACATTCTAAAAGACCAGTGCTTTTTAAAGCAATGGAAAAGCTTTTGGGTCCAGACTTATAAAGGGACTCCTGTATTAAAACACTCAGACGCATAACTGCTATTAGTCTGAAAGAGAAACAAACCCACGTAAGGATAATCCAGGGACAAAATACACTTGGGTTTACAAAGACTCTTAACAAGCTTCTCACATAGAGCTTTTAAGGAAGTTAAGACAGCATAGGATAAAAGGACAAGTACTTGCATGGATATATAATTGGTTATAAGACAGGTAACATGACAGGAGTAAATTATTAGTTTTTGCAATGTAAAATGATCCCTGGCAGAATTCTGCGAGGTCTATGAGATGACTTGTGTTCTTTAAGATATTGACAAGTGATGTGGAAAAAAGAAATGAAAACAGATGAGAAATACTGCTGATGACACAAGACTATTTAAGATAACAATGAAAGCACACTTTTGGAAGAACTGTGAAGGACATCATAAGACTGAGTGACCAGGAAGAAAAATTGCCAAAGAAATTCAGTGTAAGTAAAAATGATATGCTGAAAAACAATCCCAGTGTCACATATAAAATGATGGACTCTGATCTGACTGCTGCCACACAGGAGCAGTAAGATGGGATTATGATAGTTAGTTTATGAAAATGTCATCTTTTGGTAGCGGTTGAAAAACAACAAAAAAGAAATTACAGGGAAAGGAATAAAACCAAAATACTAAAAAAATAGAAAAAGATCCATACGCTCCTGACAAGTCCATGATTTGCCCACATCATATAGTGTGCTGGCTTGTTTGGTTAGTTTTTTGGGTTTGGTCTTGGGGTTTTTTTTGGTGGGGTTGTCCTATCTCAAAGTTATAAAATAGTTTCCATATGATGAATGACTGAGCAAGCTGGTGGTCTTCAGATTGAGAAAGATATGATTAAAATGGATATGGTAGAAGTCCATCAAATTGTGAGTGAGATGAACAGAATGAATAGTAATCAACTCTTCACCATCTGTTCCAAACACAGAAATAAGGTCCATGAATTTAAATAGGAGGAGGAAAATTCAGAATAAACAAAAGCATATATCTCTTCACAAACATGTCAAGGAATGTCTTTGGTGACATCCAAGTTGCAAAAAGATATTACTGAAACAAAATTTTACACAAGTTCAAGGGCTGAAACTATAATATAATTTGTAAGAAAAACCAGTTAAGAGTAACTGAACAGACCTCACACATCAGGTTCAGGAACGTCCAGAGCTAAAGACAGCTGAAAAGGCCCAGGAAGTATTCATGAGCAACGTGCTTACTTCCTGTTAACTTTCAGAGAAAAAATCACTTTTCACTTTTAGAGAAAAAATCTTGAGCTCAGTTGACCTTTGTTCTGAAGCCATAAACCATTCTTCTTATTTTGAAGATAATGTGAAAATTTTAAAACATGGCAACTCCGATTCAAGGGCAGCTTAACCTTTGACTAAATTAAATTTCTATAAAGACCTAAATATGTGCTGTTGAACATGCCAAGAACTGCCTGTATGATGACAGTGATAGAGTTGGGATATACTTTGCTAAATAGACTACAAAACTTCACTATCTTCAAGAAAGGACAGGGTTTTTTGACATGAGTATGAGAAGAGTAGAAACATTTATGTACTTCTGTTGAAATTGTTCCCCTTTAGGTCAAGAATAAAATACCGGGTTATGAAGAGAGAAAAAGAATTATTTTTTTTTTAAATTAGGATATTAACTTGTAATAAGAGACAGATTTGAGGGCCTCCTCAAAAAGGTGCAGTGGTGTTTGATATATAATGCATAAAACATCAGATTAAAGACAAGAACAGAAATTTTCCCTTTTTGGGAGTAGGTCTTTAGGCACTAGTTTCCTTATTGGGAAATCTTATATTCTTTCCTGCATAATGACAGTTTCAAGGAGGCAACTAAAAGTGCTTTCATTTAATATAGCCAACTGAAAAGTAGTTTCTCCTGGGAAATGTCAGAATGCATAAAGGCAGGTATTCCATTCTGTTATTCCTTTAATCTCCATTAGATACAATGTGAGCAGAAATTAGACTAAATATTTTCAAGGTTTTGCTTTGATCTTTGCTCTTGTAAGTAGTCCAAAGGATAAACTATCTTCTGTTTGCTTTGTTTTTTAATGAAGTGGTGCCACGAAAGCAATTGAACACCAAGGGCGAATTTTTGTTTGCCCAGGCACCATAGTTGTAAAATAACTGCAGGATACTTTGAATTCTCTTACATGGGCACAATACTAGATTAAATGAATTTACTATTTATATTGTCTGGAATAGATGATAGAAAAATTAAGTGTGTATTTAACTGAAAACTAGCTTTTGTACGAAGAAACTCCCCCCCCCGCCAAAGAATAGAATAGAAAATAAAGTAAAAGGAATGTAACTATTGTGCAGGACACAAGTGTAAATTTATTGTCAATTTAATAATCTGTATTTTTAAAATATTTTTAATACTACAGATAATTTCATAGAATCATAAAATAGTTTGGGTTGGAAGGGACCTTTAAAGGTTATCTAGTCCAACCCCCCTGCAATGAGCAGGTTGCTCAGAACCCCATTCAACCTGACCTTGAATGTTTCCAAGGATGGGGCATCTACCACCTCTCTGGGCAACCTGTTCCAGTGTTTCACCACCCTCATTGTAAAAAATTTCATCCTTATATCTAGTCTAAATCTACCTTCTTTTAGTTTAAAGCAATTGCCCCTTGTCCTACCACAGCAGGTTCTGCTAAGAAGTCTGTCCCCGTCTTTCTTACGAGCCCTCTTTAAGTACTGAAAGGCCACACTAAGGTGTCCCTGGAGCCTTCTCTTCTCCAAGCTGAAGACTGCTTTATCCCATTTAAACACTTGGAAGCCACAAAAGTTGTTCCCTAATTCAGGTGTTTGTGGTTTCTGGTACAGTTCTGGTGCAAAATGAACAATTTACCAAGCACTACAGTAGAAGTGTTACTGCTCCCACTGCTATGTATAGTGATAATGAACAACCCCAGCCAGAAGTTCCCTTTTAATGATAACTTGACTAAATAATTGGTAGGTTCAGCACCATGGGGCCTAGACATTAGAAATTTCATTATGCCCAAGAATAATCATGGATATTACAGGGTTTATGTTTTATTGAAAAGAAGGTATGCAAGCAGCTGTTTCATCGCTAATAGCGACCAATGATTAAAATGAACAAGCATTATAACAGAAATAAACAGCAGGCTTTGAGAATTATGATGCTCTAAATCCATTGAAACCTTGAGATGTAGTTATAGCCTAGTGAATATTTCCTCATTCTCATATCCATTAATTAGATACATCTATCAGCATTCCGCTCATTTTCCTGCTGCTCCAAGTGATTGTCCTGTTACGTTCACCTATCCTAGAATACCTGTATGTCACCCTTGCAACCACTCTCTCTCTTTCTTTTTGCGTTTGTTTGTTTGTTGTTTTGTTGTTGTTGTTTTGTTTTGTTTTCCATTGCTACCAAAATATCTCTTCTTTAGCTTTTTCTTCATCATATATTTGGGTCGGAGGTTTATGCTAGAATATTGAATGAAAGCTGAAATGACTTTTAATTAATGTGAAGATGTGCTTCCATCCCTGGAGCTTAACAATACAATGTATGTTATCTATTGCTTTCACTTCGAGGCTGATGGAACTAGAGAAGAGCATTTGAAACGGAATTTAATAGTAGGCAGATTAAATTCTGTTCATGGATATTATGAATAAACCAGGAAAATTAGTTAAAACAAAACAAAATGAAACAAAACAAAAAAAATAAAGCACCATGAAACTAACTATCCAGATCAGTTAGTTTAGTTTCCCCCCTCCTCTTTTCCCTGAGCTTTTATTGGTGAATATGAATATTATATGGTATGGAATATCCCTTTTGTCAGTTTGGGTCAGCTGTCCTAGGGATATCACCTGCCAAACTCTTGCCCACCCCACGTCTATGGGTTTTTGAAGGAGGCAGGGGTTTGGAGATAAAGCCTTGGTGCTGTGCAAACACTGTTCAGCAACTGACAAAATATTAGAATCATAGAATCATATAATGGTTTAGGTTGGAAAAGACCTTGAAGATCATCGAGTTCCAACCCCCCTGCCATAGGCAGGGACACTTCCCAATAGACCAGGTTGCCCAAGGCCACGTCCAGCCTAGCCTTGAACACCTCCAGGGATGGGGCCTCAACAACCTCTCGGGGCAACCTATTCCAGTGCCTTACAACCCTCAAAGTAAAAAATTTCTTCCTAATGTTCAATCTAAACCTGCCCTCTTCCAGTTTCAAGCCATTCCCCCTCATCGTGTCGCTACACGCCCTAGTAAAATGTCCATCCCCAGCTCTCCTGTAGGCCCCCTTTAGGGACTGGAAGGCCGCAATAAGATCTCCCCGGAGCCTTCTCTTCTCCAGGCTGAAAAGCCCCAACTCTTTCAACCTGTCCTCATAGGAGAGGTACTCCAGCCCTCGGATCATCCTCGTGGATGTTACTGACACTGGTTTAGCCACAAATGCAAAGCACAGTACCATACCAGCTGCTATGAAGAAAATTAACTTAGCCAGAACCAGTACAATCCATCATGAAGGAAATACATGTATTTCTGGCAGATAACTGGGACAAAGCCCATCAAATATCTTGATCATGTAGATCTCCAGTTCTTTCCTACAGTAATAAATCATTCATTGATGTTGTTATGCATAATATGGAGTCACAACCTATGATTTCAATATAAAATCAACCTAAATTATTCACATATTTGAGCTCCAGATCCACAGACCTTGCATTTTAAGACCTGACACATCCTGTTATGTGTCAGCATCCATGACAATCTTCTGTTTGGCTTTTCAGATAATTATAGTGAGGTGGTCCAAGAACAGTATATTTTAAGTATCCTTTTTTTCGGGTCATAATAAGCTAACAGTATTGTGTTCAAAGTTGTTATTGTGCTCTTTTGTCACTGGACAATACACAGCTCTCCACTTTATTTGTGCTCATCAGCCACTTCCCAAATTGTCAAATGTCTCTTGAAACACTAAAATGCATAGCCTTTTAAAATATCAAAAAAAAGTTCTAACAGGGAACTAAACTCAGCATTAGCCCATGGCTATGAAAAAAATAACAAATATAAATATCAGCACTTAACTGCCTGCTAGTAAAGTCACACTTAGAAGGTTTCTAGTAGTTTATTCTCCCTTTCACAGACCTGACTGTTAGTAAACTAATCATAGAACCTTCCAACACAGCTGAAGCCATGATGTGTTAAGGACATTAGGAGACAATGGCAAATACCAGTTTCTTTAGAATCACTGATGGTGTTTTCAAAGCAATTTGAAATGATTAGCAACATTCATAATATTTTTTTCTCTCTGTATCTACAATTTCCCCTGTTTAAATACAGAGTCTGAACTGCAAATGCACCTCTAAGCCAAAAAGGTAAAATTCCTCTGTTTTGTACTGTAGACATCTACATCTGAGCTAGTTGCCTATATTGCTTTTACAGCTAATGAAGAAGGACAGGATTAATGAATCCTAAGGTAGCTGTCTTAAACAGACCACATGGAAAACTTTCTAGAAGCACCCCTTCACCTGCAAAGACAGTGAAATAAGTCTAGGATAAATAACATAGATGATAATATTTAAATTGCTATGTTTGCTGCAAGGTGAGAGGTACTGTTCCTATCCTGTCTCTTTTCATACTTTTAGTGTTATAATACACCACTTTTCATAGCAACACAGAGTGTCAAAACAACTCATAAAAGCATAAGTCTATTTAGAGCATGGTTCTGACAGCTTTATTTGCATTAAGTAGCTTTTTATTCCACAGATAGCTTTGTTGCTTTGTTGTTGTTTTTTTTTTCAATTGCAACTGCTTGTAGAGGGAGATACTAATTAGCATAAATAAGGGTAGCAGAAACAATTAGCATATACTATTTTAAAGAATATTGCCTTCATTTTAACATATTTAGTGCTATAAGGTGAAATACATATTCCCTTGAAACAAAAAGCATTAACTATAATTTGCATATTGAAAACATAGCAAAATGTATTTAGTTCATGTATTTGCATACATGGAATGTATCCTTCAAGTACCCAGAGATGTTCACTTGAAGCAAATTTTGTTACAAGTCACCAAAAGCAATTGAGAAATTGAACCATTAAAAAATCCATTAGCTAGATTAGAAATGAAAACCACTTTTCATTCTAAAAACACAAACAACCTCCTATTCTTTATATTTTATATTTAACAAATCTGAAAAGATCGATTTCATTCAATAAGAAAATACATTCATGAATCAAATAAGACAACTAAATACTAATGTCGTATGTAACTATATTACATTGATTTACCTACAGCATTTAATTGAAGCAGGCATATTAGATGTCTGGTACCATAACTTAATAGTTTACATTCTCTGATCAGCTGAAAATCTAATCAAACACAGAAAAAGCCAAATAAATTATTTATATTTACTAAAGTACATGGACAGCTGAAACAAACTAAAATCTTAGCTTCTCACAAAAAAATAGGATGACAGTTACACTTGTTTATCATTTTGACATACCCCTTTTGTATAGGGTTTATTGTAGAAATTCAGGCACTAGAGGATCATGCAAACACAGTGACACAGTGTAAATTAAAAATAGATCATGATGAAATATTGTCTTATCTTTCACTTAACTGAAGAATCCTTAAGCTTTATTTACAATCTTGTCTGGATGAGGATTGCAGAAATTAGCCTTTTGGTATATAGCTGCTGGAAATACATCTTTCTACAGGCATTGCAAAGGCAGATGTGATGTGTGAAAAACAGGTATGTATTTATACACAAACAAATAAGTCTCAGGGCTTTAATACTGTATAAAATCTGTGTGCTGGATGAGCATCAGATTTAGGAAATTTAACTCTGGGTAGTCTTTTGCTGGAAGAAGGAATCAGACCAAGTTGAAATCAATTTAGGTGCCTTCAGTGGCAAGGCGGCACTTAAATTCTAGCTTTTTCCATGGAAGCCCCAGTCCACCTCATTTCAGCCTATGCTCTGTAGTTTGAGGCAATCCTGAGTTCAATTCAAAGGAACAGCAGTGCTTTCTGAAAAACAGTTTCTTGTTAGTGTTCTTGTCCTTGCTTCACGCAGCTTAAGGAGTTTTAAATCTGTAGTTGACATTTCCCAGAAACCTGCTTTAACCAATGGACTGTCAAACTCTCTAGAATGGTGCCAATAAATTGGTCATTGAACAATCCACAGGAAGGAATCTAGGATTTAATAGGGAAAAAAAAAAAAAGAAAAATAAGCAATGTGGAACATTACGGTGTAACTCATTCACTAAAGGCATTTCCTCAGTGAGGGAACCCCTGTAATCTGGTACCTGCTTATGCATCTGGCATTTAAGTATTGTTTGCTAAAATGTCTTAACAGTACTGGGGCCAAAGACAAAATTTAGGTTACCTCTCTTTCACACTATTTTTGAAGGAGTTCCCAAGAATACAAATGCTAAAGTATCTGGAGGTTTTCTGTGGATGTTATTAAGTGAAAGAAACATCATGTCCTGTTTAATGAATGTCTTGCAAGATCTCATTAATTTTGCTAACATCCTTTGACTTTAAACAACAACTTGTTTAAAAAATATTGCATGTATGCATAGATATATATCAGCATATATGTGCCTATGTGCATGCACACACACCCCTGAAAAGTATTTTTAATTTGTGAAGATTGCCAAATTTAAAAACTATTATAGGTATTCATACACTGTAAAACCCATACAAGTAACACTTTAATTCCCAATGCCTTCAAAGATTTTACGTTCTATCAGACACTATTTTGATTCACAACGAGCTCAAATAACATGGAAAAGACTGTAATGATTTTTTTCCTTCAAATTTTCTTTGTAGTGTATTGAAAATGAGCAATGATCTTCATTAAAAGTGACAATAAAGACTAACGAAACTGAAAACTCCCTGCAATTTTCTGTTGCTTTGTGGCTATCATCCCATCTTCCTCAGAACAGTTAAACTAATTGTTTCTAATAGTAGACTTATTCTGTACCAGGCTTTTGTCTTTCAATGAAGTGAGATCTGAAAGTGTATGAACACTTAAAAGGAGATAGATTGTTGCTGAAAGCCAAGGAAATTATTTATTTCAGTTTCTACAGGTAGAAGAGAGAAACAATATCATGTTCACAATCAATTTGTTTTGGACAGAAACGAGATATCTGCATTTTAGAGGAGTCAACAGTAATATATCCGTTGAATGAAAAGGAACTATTGCATAAAGCAAACTTTTCCGCACCCTAAGAGAAATATGTCATTCCCATTGAATCACACTAGGAAGAAATGGAAAAATTCACATTATCTTCTCCTGACTTCAAAATACAAAGCTCAAAATTTCACCAAAACATAGGCCTAGCGTTCCACCAGTTCCTAAGCTGTTCATCCAAATGAGGTAGCAGAAAGAAAGTAAAAAGGAACGCTGCTTGCAGGAGGCAAGTTTTGGCAAGTTTATAATACACCTTGCTGAAGGAATTACTGGTGCTTTTATTCAACAGTATGTTTTCACGGGTACTTGCAAAATATCTTGCATGGTTCTGTATTGAGCAAGCAGAGCATCTTGGTGAGGCACTGCTTGTTCACAGATTACCACACACTCTAATATCACTCCCGAGCCTCACTGCAGCTCTATAAATTGCCTTAAAAATTGTCTCCTTTTTTGAGTCAGTGAGCATTCAGGGAGTATTAGTTTTCATTTTTCATAATGTTTTCACAATAAATGACCTCAAACCTATTACTAGTTTTCATCACTTCAGAATCACAATCTAAAGAAAACCAAACAAACCCCAAAACCAAACAAAAAAAAAAAAAACAACCAAAAAAAACCCCACAAAAATATCTCTCAAGAGAGAAGGTTGTAAAAAGATCCCCCTGTAGTTACATGACATATACCTTACAATGTTTCTTTTTTCTAACTTAGTTGATTATGCTTTATCAATCTGAAGAAAAGACAATACAGCACTACCTTTACTAAATCTTGCCTCCTTCCTCATTGGTTTACCATGACTTCTGCAGATTGAGCTAAGATTTTCTCTTCAGAAATCTTCAGTACAGCATGACAAGTTTTTTCAGGCCTAAACACAGATTACATTCTTTTTGTTATAATTCTGTGTTGTAGAAAGATTTACTTATCCATAATGTAGTCTAAATAATAACCTCAGTTAGGTGAATAAAGATACTGATGATAAGGATCCTGTCTTTGATTTGCATGGGTAGTTAGTTTAGAGCCTGTTAGAAGGAGGATCTCACTGCCATTTAGCTGTATTCTGTTTATTTAGAAATATTCCTGTTTGGTTTAACCCTGGAGAAGTCTCACGTAGGTAAGAAATTCAGTCCTCATAGCTCCAAGCAGTTTTTTCAACCAGCATTCAAACCCAGTGTCAAAATAGCACTTACACTAAAAGCTTTTCCTTATTTTTTTTCTCTGGATTACAGTACTGTTGCTTCAATGTCTATTATTTCTCTGTTTTTTCCCTATCTCTTCCTGTATTTTTACCCCTCCTTTTTTCTCACACATACGTGCTCTGATGAAAGTACTACTAACCTGGGTTCCCAGACCTGTGTTATTTATATTCTGGTGCAGTTGTTATTTACACTCTGATGCAGTGTCATGTATGCCTTTATTCTGAGGTAGTAATATATATGGGTAATTCATATTATCCATATATCTCTATACATGGATATCTATATCATATATAATTATTCTCTTTTGATTATCCAGTTTCATAGAGATGATTAATGTTGTTTTAACAATCTCGCAAAAATGGTAGTGATTATAATCCAATGCCAAATCAAAAAGATCAATCCAATCTAATGCAGTAGTTTATAAGGTGGTTCAAGAGGACCGCATTCTTAAAAGTAGTAAATAATTAAAACCATGATTAACAAAGAACAGTACACATTTATGAGTGTATATTTATCATTAACCATTTTATTACTTCAGAATGATGTACAGATGAATGTTGAGGGAGCCTCACATTAAATCTAATGACATGATGTGCTGATTAGAAAAAGACTTCAATTTACGCAAACGTAATTAGATTTTTTCCCTCTAATTCAGAAGAAAAATTTAATGGCAATGAAAATTATTCAGACAGTTTGCTGAAAAACAAATGAAATGTGCTTTAGTAAAACATTATTTCATTGTGAAATTCCCCCACCTCCAGCCCCCGAAATTTAATGATAGATCTGGGTATATTTTTTACACTGAATTAGGCCCTGTGACTGCAATAAAAATGGACTTTGACTCTGTCAGAACTATAATTTTTCTAAATCTGTGAAATTGAAACATTCCATATTCATAGCACAAAGCAATAGACTAGGCAAAATATGAAGTGTGACACACTTAGAAAAGAAAGATAGTCATTTGCATGTAAATCTAAAAATATATTCAGACTATCTGTGCTTCCTCTCATTTAGCTGATTACTTATGGGGAAATATGTGAGTGTTCTTCAGCTGCTAGTATCAGTAAGTTTTAAGAAGGCAACCATAAGCACTTTTAAAAGCGTCCCCAAGAAATCTTTCCACTTTTTCCACTTCTGAATCAATTAGGTAACTTTATTAAAGTCTCTATTAATGTGTCTGAATGTCTTGCACTTCATTCTCAACGAGGGAAATCAGGATGTAATTGCTAACCAAGATTTTTTTATCAAATTTAAGTACATTTTTTTTATTCCTTGAGCATTCTCCTGGATTCTGAAGCTAACAGTTATACATAGATTTATAGTATTTGTGAATATTATGATTTTTTAGAATGTGTGAGGACATAGGTGAGAATGCTCTGGTGTTGTTTTGGTTTTGGTTTTGGTTTTGGTTTTGGCTTGTTTGTTTGTGTTTTTTTTTGTTAAGGATGACCATACATTGAATTTTAGCAGGAAACTAAAACATTTTCATACAAATCTTCCCAAGAAATGTTCCTGTAAAATAGTCATGTGGCATTGGCACACTGGGATGTTCTCTGCCATAGGAGGTTTTCAAGACCCGATCGCACAAAGCCCCGAGCAAAGGTCAGACCTGCACTTGCTTTGAGCATGGACACTTCTTGAGGTCACTTCCAATATGCCTGTGGTCCTATAAATTTATGAGAATGATAGTTCACCACTGTTTATCCCAGATTATCCTGTACAATCACTTTCTAAAATCATGGTTCTATAATTCTGTGATTCACTTTAAACTTAATATAAGGATTCTCAAAAAAGAAAAAATAAAGCTCTTCAGGTTAAGTTCTTAATTCCATCAGCACTGATTTAAAGAGTAATGATTAATAAGCAAGACAAAACCTCAAGACTTGATGGTTGCATAGTCTTGCTACTAGTCTTAAGTCACAGGTGTAAAAAGTGTCCAGAATTTGAAACTTTTACTTAGAGAAAATGTTATGTCAGATAAATCTTGCATAATTTATCCTTAATACAAATCCAAATGACAGTTCCTTATATTCTGAATATATTTGCGCATCTTTACCATTCTTTTCTTTCTATCCTCTTCTCAATGACCTATTACCTATTAGTTCATATAATTGATAGAGGTAAAATATAAAGCAAGAATTCAGCATAGTCATCATCAAGCTGGGTGAGCATTTCAGCTGCAGCTCGGTATTACAAGTGATTTACAGGATACTTGTGGGATACTTACCCATTTAAAATTAAAATACTCTGAGACTGTTTAATGGATCACCTACTAAGGGAAACTAAGTAGGAAAGTTTTGGGATTGTGATTCTTGAAATAGTTATTGACTTAGTTCTGTTAATGTTCCTATGTTCCCAGATAAGCCCAGAAAAGCAACTTCAGCATTCTCTGGGCAAAACAACTACATTATTTAGCTATAGTCACAACTAGCCAGAGGTTAATGTGTACATGTTTGTATATGGGAGGTATATCATGATTTTGGGCTTTACAAATAACATTCAAAGATTATAGCTTCTAGTCCAGTTGCAGGCATATATGGCTGGTTTTGTTTCTTTGCTTGCTTGTTTGCTTAATCTGTCCCTTTCAGTCTAAAAAGCAAGACCTGAAACTTACAACACCTTAGAAAAGGAGAGAAGAGAGTTTAACTAAAGTAATAGTACATAGTGCATCCTAAACAATTACCACCAGAGACTGAAGAATTCTGATGAAAGACTAGCTGACAGAAACAAGAAACTGTTAGACTGTGGATGGAAACATTAAGATCTATGAGTCATGGAGGTTTAGGGCTTTAGGGCTTTCAGTGTTGACCATTACCAGGTTGACAACTGTGAATTAAAACGCAAAGAGACACTAGACCATTAAATTGTGAATGAATGGGCTGTGATTCTGATAGGAAGTCAAGAGGAAGAAAAAGATTGCAAGTGGACATCTGCACAGATTTTAATGACATTTTTACCGTATGTGTATTCCTAGTTATTTATTTGAAATTGAATGGACCAAAGTTGACAATATTTCTTTTTTCATTAGAGTTGTACTCTTTACAGACAAGAAATACCAAGGTCTTCCACACTGCTGTATACAATACATTTTAATGTTCATCATATATAATGAACATGCTTATATACATATTAGGAAACCCCTAGCTACCACACTACTGCAAAAAGGGCATGGGTAGATAATATTCACTTATTATTTGATGTAAGGTCATTGTTTAGATAGCTATTTTAATAGTTTAGATGTTACACTTTATTCTACATAACTATTGAAATATAAATGGGCAAATCTACTTAGTCTTTTATATTTGAATTGGGGAAGGGGGAGATAGAAAATATAGCTACAGTAGTATTAAATGACCAGACAGCAGTAAGTACAATATTACAACTTTAGAATAATCTATAAACTATTTTTTATCTCTGGTCATTTTAACAAACAGTCAATTTAATAATTGACTGTTCTACATGTAAATTCCACAGGCATATAAAAAGTAACGTTTTCTGATTGGAATTACAGGGAAATTATAATATATAAGATGTAAACAAAAATAAACATTTTTTTAAAGGAAAATCATTTTTATGACAATTCCTAATATGCTGTACAGTACCCTCCTGTAAATCAGTTTGTGTATACTAAAATGAGTAGAAATGCATTTATTTGTATTAACTTTGAATCCGGACTTTTTGATGCAAATATTTTAAACACTGTACAGCAAATAATTCATCATGAGTTTCTGATGTAATCATTCATAACATCTATAAACTACTGCTTCTGGGAAAAGGACTTTATGCTGATTGATATAGCAATATTTTGCTTAGAAATACTGCCTTTACAAACTTGTACCTGTAGGTGTAATGTGTGCATGAAGTTTTTGTTACAATAAACATATTATTAATAATAATTGATTGATGATTTCTCTGTAAATTACAGTAATTTTCTTCTTTCTCCATGTCCTCAAGCAGATCTTTCTATTGTCAAGTCTCCCAGCTATTTGAATTTACTTGACCATTAATTCTTTTATACTCTGTGAATTGACAGAAACATTATCTGTGACTGTTCATTACATATACTGGAAACTACTGCTCTGTTGGTTAACTTCAAATGCTCAAATAAAAAAAGCATTTTGGTCTACACGTTCAAATTTTATACGAAGCACCTTTTCCCTTTTACAGGAGAAACAGTAATAAAAGGGGAAGTAGCAGCAAAAAAAAAAAAAAAAAGAAAGAGGGGCCTCAATAGTTTTGGAAAATGTTAAGAACTTCCTGAGGGACTGTTATTCATGAAAATTAAACTACTCTAAGATTCATAGCCCATGTGCAAGTTAAATTTAAAGAATTTGATCATATTCACAGGGAGTAGCTGCATACATGATTCTAACTGTGAGTGATACAATCACATTTTGGCCCACACCAGTTTCTTCCTATCACCAAAATTATCTTCCTTTGTTGCTTCTCTGCCATAGTAATAAAGAATGAAAAAAATTGAGAACACCATTTCCCTTGACATTTGCTGCTTTGGCTGAGCAAACTATCTAGGCAGCTGTGTTCTGCCTAAGGCTATTTGTGTTTAAGATAGAATGGTATGTAGTTTGCAAGGTGTTTTTAATAAACTGAACAGCACTCTCAGTGGGCACAATTACTACAATTCATAAAAAATAGCACGAGGAAGACATGAAGCTACATTTTCTTGTTGGTTGCAGATCTTACCCCAAAAGTGAGAGAAATTGGCTTTATTTGCTTTAGCAAACTAAATTGCAATTTCCCACATGTGCTGCTCACCAGCTGATAAATATTCAGATAAGGTTACTCCTTGTTTAATTCCAGCTGTTGAAGTTAATTCACTGTCAACAGAATACATATAGGGCTATATGAGAAATTTTGAAAGTTAATGAATAGTAGAACAATCTTTCTCGCACTTTGCTTGATACTTTTTGTTTTTCACAACATTTGGACTACTCTCCTAGGATATGAGATTTTTTTTGATCAGATAGATTGACAATTTTCTAATTTGTTTGCAAGATTTGTTTCCCAATATTGTGCTGGAAGAAACCAGGGAAAATTATAGGCATCAATTTAAAGTTCCTAATCTTTAGGCAAACAAGATCTTACCCTGAAGGTTTAAGGAGGTGTATACAGACCTTTACCAACATCCTAGGGAACACAGAGAATTTTTCAGGATGCAAAAAGTTAGGTGCCTAAACCAGACTGACTTGGACTCCGTCTTCATCAGGTATTTGTGCATATATATGTTCACATGTGACCATATAGCTACATACATATGTATAAAGGTCATTTTTATACATGTTCTGTGATGATAATATCCCTGAAATTCTAAATTAGGAAATTTTCAAAGTTGTTTTTTTTTTTTTTATGATTATCTTCCCAGTAATCACATAACTCTGATGGTGTGGCTGATTTAAAATCATTCCTTTTCAATAAGGAAAGAGAGGTTAACGTTGAATAAAAATATGCAATAGAAAAATGGTCCTTTATGTTAACATTGTTTCTTTCCTACAACTTACACTTCCTCTACTGTCTGCAGTTCTTGACATATCCACCCCCCTTCATTAGTATCTCTCTCTAATTACCTTGGCTCAGTGATTCTATCTGAACATAGGTTTCTAAATAAAAAATACTTGGTCATGCTATTGCCTTTTATTGCTGTTTATTTCATGCTAATATTCCAAATACAATGAAATTTTGTTATTTTTATTTGTATTCGTAACTCTCATCAATACCATTTCATTTTATATTTGGCTTAGGTGGCAAGTTTTTAGTAGCGGGGAGGTGCAGGGGTGGTATCTGTGAGTAGAAGCCATGGGTTGCCACATGCTTGACACAGCCAGTTCCAGCCGGTTCCACAATGGACCCACCACAGGACACAGCTGAGCCCATCAGCCAAGCTGGTGGCACTTCTGGGTAAACATATTTAAGACAGGGCAAAATGCTGCACAGCCAGTGACGAGTGAGGAAAATGGTGAGAAACAGCCCTGAGAACACTAGTCAGAGAAGAAGGAGGGGTAAGAAGTGTTGCAGGTGATGGTAAAGAGATTCTCATGCAGCTCCTGGAGAGAACCACTTGTTCTGAAATAGTCAAAATAGTCTGGGGCAGGAACTTTTGATTGCATTCCTTGTTAAAGGAAATGTTCATTCTAAACTCAGTCATGAGATAGCAAGCTATTTGACTTTTAAACTGTCATAATTATGCTTCAGCATTAACCCCCACAAGCGTTAAAATCAGTGTTTAAATATGCATAACAAATGTAGGGTCTGTGTATCAGATCCATTACGTTTTCAAACTGACAGATCACTTCCAAGTCACTTATCAAGATTAACCTTTTCTGAGGATATTAACAATGTTGAGAATTTGAATAGGAATATCATCACTAGGCTAATGAAAGGAGAGCAGTTCTGGAGAGGAGTATTTGTCTTACAGCTGACCTAGTATTGAATTAACTAAAGATTTCAGGTCCTGAAAATGGCCAAGTATGTGCTTGACTGCTGGAATTGTATAATGTATACTTCATACAATTCCTAACTCTGACATGTTGATTTCTTTGTGTAGATTTCACAAAAGCTTTTTACCAGCAGAATCAGAAGAGGGGCTCTTGTATTTTCCACTAAAGGAAAAAAACAACAACAACAAAAAAAACACCCCAAAAACTCGAAGGCACATGAATAACCAGGGCGGTATTTGCTTGGGGACTGGCTGGGCATCCTCAATGGATTCCTATTAATTCCTATTACTTATAAAACACTAACTCCCCAAATTATTGTTCTATACTTAAATTAGGGACTTTTTTATAGCCATCAACTATCAAGTGTGTTACCTCCTTGCTCTTCATTTTTGTCATTGACAGATTGACTTGGAGCAACAGAAAGCTTCTATATATACATATGAGCATATATGTCTGTAAATGATTTTCCCTAAATAGCCCTACATGTCTAATGTACTACAGCATGTTCAGTTATGGTCTGCAGATGGAACGTCTATTTTACCTGATACAGAGACCTCTAAGTGTTTTAAGGATATACCTCGAAATTATTCAAGATATTTCATGACAATAAATTAACTATGTATCTAATAAAAGCCAACTAACAATCATCCAAATTTCCAAAAATGTCCAAAATTTCATTTTCCTACATGGTTGACATTTTGGGACTGTTACGTTGCTGAAAAAAAAATAAAAAAGGGAAAAGAAAGAAAAGAAAAGTAAACTTACACTGAAGAACAGCACAGGGAATATGACTTAAAAATCACTAACATCAACAATCATTATTGCTTACAAAAATACATGGAATTGACATATAAAGTTTACATGAGGAACTGTTCAGCAATGTTAATTCCTCAGATGCTTTCAATTTACGTTCATCTGTAAATCTTCTAAACATAGACTGGCTTGCTCAGTCTTCCACAATTGAAATCCATACTGGATGTACAGAGGCTTCATGTTTTCCCAAAGATACTACTTGTGAAACAAAAATATTTGAGTAGTATCTTTCAGTAGTTTATTTTGTTAGTACTCCTGACAAACCCCGAAAGTCAAGCAGAACTTTGTACCTTGACGATTTTGTTGTGTCTTGAAGACCTGATGCTGTGTCTTTATCTTCACCTTCTGTGTTTGCATTTCGTGAAACAATGGGGTTTACATTTAACTCTCTACCTTACCTCTTATTGAGACGTTGGCATTATTGCTGTTCAAGAAAGCAGGGGTGTGGGACGGCTCAGTATTTCCTTTTCCTTCTTAGGACATATGGTACTAATAACCCTGTCTTAAGGTTGTAATATCTGTAAACTGTAATCAATCACTCTTAAGGAAATAGAAAATCAAGTTTTTTGTTTCCATTCAACTAATTTTACCCAATCACAACTTTTACCAATTTTTTTTTTGAAATGTAAAATACCATGATAAAAATCTTTATTTTAAAAAAAAACAAAACAAAACAAAACAAAAAACACAAAAACCCAAAACAAAACCAACCAACCAAACAAACAAAAAAACCCCAAAAAACTCCAACCAAAGGAAAAAAAAACCACACCAACACAAAAAAACCCAACCACAAAACCAAAAAAGCTATTTCTTTTTCACTGATTTTTAAAGCAAAATCATTCTATAATGTATATATATTTTGAGTGATGCAGTCTTTCTTTCTTCTCTGTTTTCCTTTTTTTGTTGCCTTCTCTCTCCCTCTTTGCTTCTTTTTTTTTTTTAGTTGATTTTCTCTCTATAATATATGTTCTATAATTGCCTACAATATGTGTTCTATAATGAACCCTTCCAGTCCTCCGGGATTTTGCTTATTCTGATTCTTCAAGCACACTGGAAAATTTTGATTTGTTAGCGAGCATACTGCTGAATGTCAGCATACCTACAGCTGTCTCTTGTTCTTCCTTATCTGACTTCCACTAGCCAGCAATACTGCTTCCAGTTTGTTCCCTGCTGTTTTTCCTGATGTTTCCAAAGCATTTTTCCAATTCTTTTAGACTCGAGTCTGTGCTCTCCATCTGGTGAAAATGTAATTATTGACATGAAAAGTCAGCATTTACCATCAGACATATAGAGAACAAACTGTCTTCAGTTTTAAGTATGGGGCTACACTCTATGGGTTCAGGTCTCTCTGAATGGAAATTGCAATCAAACTCAATTTTTTTGAAGAACTGTTGGTCACTTAGCATAGCACACAGTTATTAAAATTACTCTGTGCTTGGAATCTTTGAGGCATTCATTCATTATCTCACCAAATATTGCTTGTAATACACAAGTTAGCAATTTTTTAGGAGGAAAATAAGCCGGTTTACTTATGACTCTGTTTCACTACAGAAATATTGCTATGAGGTAAATTGCCGTTAGATTACAGTATTTATCATGACTCCTACCATACCAAATGTTTTATTTAAAGCTCAGTTTACAAAGTCATGAGATCATCTCAAACCTATAATTAAAATGGTATTTTTTCGTATAAAAATATAAGTATGGTTCAAATGCACAACAAAGATTTTCATGAGAGAAGGAGAGTTAAAAGACTCCAAATTTGAGGGATTTTAGTTTAGTTGTTACATTTGTGATATTCTTGGCTAGTGACTTTCATGGTGGAAACTACTGATACAGCAGTAAATAGTAGACTGTTTAGGCATTAAATCACTTCTTACAAGTGGACCTGAATGCTCTTTTAGATATAGATGGGATAGAGATAGAGATAGAGATAGAGATAGAGATAGAGATAGAGATAGAGATAGAGATAGGTATGCATATAAGTATATATAGAGAGATTGCATTAGAGTAAAATAAAAAAATTGTTATTTAAATATTCAGATTTTAGCTGAATTTGGCTCTTATAATAAAGATCCATCACAGGAACGAAGAGAGGGAATAACAGTGCAACAAGAAAACAAGAGTATCTCCGTTGTATGACCAGCATGGGAATAATAATGTAACCATATTGTCTAGGATCCTTCTAATAAGCCAGGAAGGCTTTAATCATGGAGGAATTGTGTTGGAGGATAATACTGGCAATTTAAAATGTTGAACAGAAATATCTGAGCTGTGTGGTGCACATAGATAACACTAGTTCTTTACAGTGTTTGCCATAAATTACATTCCTTTAACCCAAGTAGTTTCATTATACTAACTGTATAATTAAATTACAACATTAGTATGCCAAATTTGCATACTGCAAAGAAAAGTAATGTTGTTTGACTCAAAAAATGTTAAATGGAATTTTCAAAATGAATATTTATTAAGTATTGTGAAGTAGATTTGATGATGATTTTTAAATGTGCAGCTTGTCTTTACAGTTACAGCACTATTCTTATGTAAATTGGTGTATTGAGCAGTTGGAGAAAAGAAGCTCCCCAGTTTCCTATCAATGTTAGCAAAAGACTAATGAAAACGGTGTGGGACACACCGACCCTTGCACTCCCACTGGGCCAATGTGAATTCACATATACATGTGTGAACTGATTTTACATGGGAAAGTTTTGGTAGTGGAGGCCTGCAGGGTTGCCTTCTCTGAGAAGAGACCAGGAACTGCCCCCACATGGGACAGAGCAAGTTTCAGTTTGAAATTAGTTTAAAAACCATTGGAAAATAGCACTTATTGACTACTGATGGTAGTGAAGAAATCTGCAGATCCAAGCCTGCCAGGACACCTCTTTGGACAACTCTAAAAAGCCCACTGTTAATTAGATAAGGTAGTGATGACCTGAATATAAAATAACTTTAAATTATAGATTGGAAATAGATGTGAAGTCTTTCAGTTGTAAAAGGTACATTGGAACAAAATTATGGGACCAGCACCAATGATTTGTGTCATCATATAGGGTTCAAACAAGGGAAATAAAGGAATATTATTCAACGCTTCTAACACCAGAACAGATAAGGAGAACCCAATGAAGTTTTCAGACACATCAGACTTATAAAATGAACAGAATAAAAATGGGTTTGCATGCAATAATTGAACTGTGAAATCTCTTGGCACAGCAGTAAACCAATACTTTTAGCTGTAGAGGATAAAGGATTCAAAGACACGCTGTAAGGCAGTAGTTTCATCAGTGGCGCTCAAACAAAGAGTTTATCTACATGTGAGTTTTATTTCAGCCGGAAGTTCACTTTAGAAGAAAGGGAAACTCTCAGTTTTCTAAGTTTAAGGCATTTTTCTGTATCAAAGCAGTGTTGAAGCTTGCAACCTGGACTCCTTTTGTGTGAAACTACACTGAAAGATGCATTCTACGAGCACACATAATATGGTCTAAGGGCTAATATTTATTCAACCCACTGGACCAGGTTAAATTTAGGCCAGAGCAACCATTCTGTCTTGCCAACGCAATATATATACAATTTGGCCCTCTGCAAAAACAAATTCACTGTCAGGTCACTGTGCTGTACTAATTTTTAACAGTCACTATGGTCTAGGTATATAATCATAGAATCGTAGAATCATAGAATCATAGAATGGTTTAGGTTGGAAAGGACCTTGAAGATCATCGAGTTCCAACCCCCCTGCCATAGGCAGGGACACCTCCCACTAGACC